>JYFJ02008280.1:0-12880 GCA_000934665.2 Catajapyx aquilonaris
ATCTCACCACTTTTGACGGCCAAGCAGTCAGGAGAACTTGGCCTTTTTTTTACAGAAAGGTTTTTGGTGGGATCGATCTTTCATATACCGGTATGCCTGAAACCAAGGGGTTATTATGGAACTACTTTCTGTCCAAAGTCGTATTTTGTGAAGTGAAATTTCAATTTGATTAAGACATCGTTGATCAGTGCGCAAAGAATATGACGTGGGCGTGGCCCCTTAACGTATATTTTCCCCAATATTTACTGCAGCCGCAGCTATAGCCGCAGATGAAATATTACTGGACAGCTTCCCAATTACCTACAGGTCAACTTAAAGCCAATTTCATAACTTCCTCGAACTTTCCTCCCGTTTGTATGCCTAAGAGGAACTTCTAATTTTGTGAAAATGTGCTGGCTTGTTACAAATTAAAATTTCTCGGATTTTCGTGAAACAATTACCGATCATTGATATTATTATCAGAGTTCTAAATCAATGCTCCACAAGACCAGACACTTAATTTTCCTAACTCTTCAGTTTTTAACGTTTCCCAATCATGACATATGCAGGCGGGTTTGTGCGCACAATTCAAACATATGCCCTTTCCTCTCAATTTAAGAGGATAGGAGGAAATCTTTCTATGAAAAGCTAGGGGGAAAACTTATTATGCACAGAGTGCCCCACTTACAAGACATTCACATGTGAAAACGTCAATGTCCTACCAAAAAAGTGAGAAATCTATTTTCGTTCGGGTGTTTCGGGATTTTGACTATACTGTGTGCCGCGGGTAAAGAAATGAGTTGCCAATTAATGAACAGTCACATCTGCCGGACGAAAAGATATCAGAAGCACGAAATGGACAGTCACAGCTCACAGCAGAATATAGACTACATCATAGCAACTTTGGTTCTATAGCTGCTCTTTTTAGCTTTTGTTATAGGAAACTGCTAAACATTTAGCAGTTATATCACAGTACAGCGGCGTTGCAATTAAGTCACGATAATTATAAGTAATGCGCCCGAGAATTACTCGTTGCTTAGGGGAGGTTGGCATCCCTGCTACGGCCTTAAAGGGACACTCCACTCAAAAAAAACAAGTTTGGTTCTAAAAATCGGGCAAAAAATCATTAATCCGAAGGTGCAATCCGTTTTTCGCTACGCGGAACGGTAACCCCAGGGCGAGGGGTCAAAGTGGTAAAATTCAAATACAGGTATAAAATCTCGTTTTAGCGAATACCAATACAACGAAATTTCAATAGAACGCAATAAAAATAAAATTTTGGTTGGCCAGCCGTAAGAGCAATGTATTTGTAATCCCGTCATTTACGAACTGCGTTACTACGAAACTTTCAGTACAACGACAACGATTTTGACAACGATTACGAAAGGTGGTTCCCCGGCTATAGTATTGAACCCGATATAACGAAATATGCACTAATTGTAAGTGCAATGCTCCGCCACAAGTGCTCCAGCACTGTCTATATATAGCGATAAGCGAGTGTGTGGTCGTGAGTAAAACCGTCAACAATCGTGACATGTTGGGGTAAAAGTTTCATCAAGGGGTCGGCAGCAGTGTCTCTTTTGGGGAGTGACCATTTTCACTATTTTCCTAAATTTCGCGATTTTTTCCCTCTCAACGGTATTGGGTAATTTGGCTGGAACTTTGACATGACGTCTTATGGCATAGTCATGTACAGCGGTGATATTTTTCAGCAAGTTCCGACATGGTCTAGCAACATTTCGGCCTACTTGATTTGGAATCACCCATATGCACTATTTCGAAGAATTTGGTTTTATGACTGCAACTGCCCCCAAGGTCAAAAACAAATCCCAGCAGACAAAATGAATGGTCAATTATGAGTTACCAGTGACCTAACCAACATGGAAATAGAGATGAAAATCGTGTTGCATAATGTAATAATTATGTGTTGTTCTCGCAAAAATTGCGAAACTTGAAGGCTCTGGCGACAAATGAAGATGAAGTACGAAAATTCCAAAAAAATGCATGTGTTACACTTGTCCATATGCACAACTTTTGACGCCCCGTGCGATTTAATCGAACAACTTTCGTTTTTTTTTTCGCTCCACCCTAATGCACAGAGAGATCATAAACCCGCAATATTTTGGCCTGATAATGGGTCAGTAATGTCTACTGCAGCAGCCCTGTCATTCCTTTGCCTGAAATTGGGAATTTATCGCTATTACGACATTACCCCACTGCACGTGCCAATAAGCCCTGCTTAGTAAAACAAGAAGAATTATTAGAAAAAAACCAAGGCGTTTTATAAGTAACATAGCATCATCCATTGTTTAGTTTCATCAAATCGAAGGAGACTCTGGGGGGTTGACTGAAAGCGGACTGAAAGGCGGTCTCTTTCGTCTTTCCCCCATTTGCACCTTGGCGTGAGAGTAGGGACCGTCTGAGCCGGCCGATAGTTGGCAAGATTCCCAAATGGCACTTGGTGGACACCTGCTGCGATGGATGAGTCAGGAGTCGACTGCTTGCTTGCTTGCTTGCCTGCCTTCCTGCCTGCCTGCCCCCAGTGATTTGGTAACGTTCAACGCCACGCTGCCAAAATTATCCCAGGCGGGTGCACAACACTTCAATAAAAATAAAAATAAAAAAAAAGTTGACTGGATGTAACTGACTTCTGGGAACCCCGAAAAAGTCTGTTATAACCGAGGCCTGTCAAATCGCCACTTTTGCAACAAATGCGCAAAGTTTTCTGCTTTCCATGTGCTCATAATACCCACCACTGCATACATTAATGAAACTATATATATATTTTTTTTTAAATTCATCTGCTCACCCGTAGGCCTACATTACTCAGGACGAAAAAAGAAAAATCCGTGGTTTTCTTCTGCCATCCCCTTGTTGCCAAATATAACAGAAAAAGTATGATTTTGAGTATAACACAAATAAATGACAGATGCTCCGCTCCTATAGTACATATTCTCGCCTTCCTGCACGCGGGAAAGGAAGTTGAATATTAATAGAAACAGCATATTTTCCCGCCGACGGGCAAAAATGGTCTGTTACAGCCGAGGTGAGGTGAAAATGAGTCTGTTACATCAGGAGTAAAAATACTTAGGGTCTTACGGAAGTATGGCGGCTCGAGCCTGTCATAACCGAAAGTCCGTTATGAAACTGTTATATATCCGGATTCAACCTTATATTCAATTTTTTGAGGGGGTGTTCGCTGGCTCATGCAAATAGTACTGCAAGGTTCTCAGGGTGTAGCCCAATAACTGTCTGGGAGTATATTTGATAAATAACGAACAATATTACTGCCCAAACATCAATACCATCCACTGCAATAGCTCTAAATTTGAAGGTGTCAGGTATATAGTCAGGAATCGTTCTGATGGTATACTAACCGCCCTGTAATTTCTCTCACGGACATTTTGGCCACTTGCACACTGAGTCTCAAGTCGTTTTCCAATGACTCATTCACATGCACATGCTATCAAAATGTGCTCCTTCAATGACAATTTCGAAAATTCATGCACTTCCCAAGTCACAATTGAACCGCAGATCTTCTGTCATCTTTTTTGGATGCAGATCCGTAATCGTAGCCAAGAGCAAAGATGCGTCGTTTTCCCTTTATGTGCAAATATGTGCAATACTTTTTGCCTGAGCAAGCTCAAGCATAACATTGGCTATCACCCANCAACTGACCAAAAAGTCGCGGAGAGAGGTGGCGAAAGGACTGTATAGACCCAACTTTGTGGGAAAATGTCGCACCTTTAAATCATATCGCTACCTTCCGAATTTTCTGTACTTGGAAGATTTGAAAATATCATTGGACAGAAAGAGCACACAATACTTAATGTTGTCACATACAGGGTGTATCTGAACTCAGTGCCCCGACGTATATGACTGCCTTCCTAGCCACCAGAGGATCGATTTAAGTATAGGAGTCATTATGTCTGGCCGCCGCATTACGGAGATAATTGGCCGCAAACATGTAGTACAAAATATCCTGTCGGTTAGGCCACCCATCGAACCCTCCCCAGTCAGAAGGCTCTGGAAGGTCTGGGGGCGGGACTTTGTTGGTTTGTTGCCCACAGGTGGTAAGGCCTCTTTGGCTAATTACACCAGAAAATTCAATTTAAAAGTCAGAAGGAGCGATTAGGCAAAAATCGCTAAAGAGTGTATCTCAGTAATGAGGCTGCCCAGACATATGACTCCTATACTTAAATCGATCCTCTGGTGGCTAGGAAGGCAGTCATATACGTCGGGGCACTGAGTTCAGATACACCCTGTATATGTTTCATTACATTTCCTATCGCACTTTTCGGAATCAATGAAGAATATTATTTGGTGCTACTTTTGTCTGCGATAGAGGAAGTGAAAAATCTGCCATGTCTGACACGTTATTGTGGCGTAAACCTCCCAAAGTAAACCAACAATGTCTGATATTCAATGTGCAAGGGTATGTCTATAAGGCAGGTGTGGCCTACAGTTAAGCACAAAAATTTAACTGTCAGTTTATATTTCTGTGGCTTGTAATTTACAAAATATGTACACATTACTGTCAGCCGCGAAATGCAATAAAATTCAATTAGAAGCATAACTTACCCTATCAGGTCTCCCACCAAGTCAATGCTGTCACAGGGTCATGATCATCAAGTCTCACAGGAGGCCTCTTGGGTCTCCTCTTAGGCTCTCAGACATCAAAAAATAAATAAATACGAGACGCATCCAGAAAGAAAGTTCAGTTTTTTTATTAGAAAAAACTACAAAGCACCCCCAAAATTAATATTATGCCCATCTGAAAGGTTCGCCTGTCTACTTTTTTCCAACCTAGTTTCTAGCCAAAGCTAGGCATTTGTCGCAGAGTTACGTAAGATTTCGTGTGCGTACGTCATTGGACTTTGCTGCCAGCCATTTCCCCGCTGGACTGCAACTCCTCGTCATTTGACGCCTCTGCTTTGCATGCCATTTCTTCATGTTCATAGGCAGGTGGTAATCACTAGGCTCTAAATCCCTGATCTAAGGAGGGTGATCAAACAATTCTCACTTCAATAGTTGAGGCAGGGTCCTAGTATGCAAGGCAATAAGCAGGTGGGCATTGTCATGCCAGAAAAACACTTCGGAATTCACCATGCCGTGGAATTTGTTCAACCCAAAGGTTTCTCATGAACCATTACTGGGGTTAGGATGGCCATTGAAAAGAAACGTAGTGGTATGTTGAGTTCCTGATGTTTTTCTTGCAGAACAATGCCTGCCTGCTTACTGCCTCGCGTACTGGAACCATGCCGCAACAATTCAAGTGAGATTTGTTCAATCATCCTCCTTAGATCAGGGATTTAGAGCCTAGTGATTACCACCTGTCTATGAACATATATGCAAATCAGAGGTTTGACAGTGTTATGTAATCAGTGCCTACTCTGCCCTAGTCCGAGCTTCCGACGACTCATAAGTCGAGAGGAGGAAGCACTTCGGTAATAATAGAGTCCGATAATCCGGGCGGCGCTAGCCTGCTGGCCCAGACATCATTCTCTATACCTTACTTGTGTATGCTCAGGCGGCTCAGGAGTTGCAGTGCAGCGGGATAATGGCTGGTGACAAACTCCTATGACGTACGCACACAAAATCTTCTCTTACTCTCTGACAAATGCCTAGATTTGGCTAGAAACCATGTTGAAAAAAAGTAGACAGTTGAACCTTTCAGATGTGCATAATATTAATTCTGGGGATGCTTTGTAGTTTTTCTAATAAAAAAACGGAACTTACTTTATGGATGATCCTCGCAAATAAAAAAAATGGGCCTGCAAAACTACCTAAAATCACTTAATGCAAGGTCAGCAAAGATGATGAAGATGTCTCACTATTTGAACTGCTCAAGAAATTGATTAATTTGCACACTTGGTCTGCAGCATCCTGTCACATTTCGTTGTGCATCCTTCTCTAAGAGTACAAAGTAATGGAACATCTCTAACCATCTTTCTTACCCGTTCAGTTTTCAAAAATATGATTAATTTTTCTATTGCACTTCCAGTTTGCTTACATATACAGTGGGTGTCACAGAAAAGCTCAGATCTGGCAGTATCAATTGTACAAGTCTTATTGTAACTTTAAATGTAGGTGACAACAACATCTCGGGATATCTACAGGGTGGTAGACTGCTCACAGGGAAAGATCACGACATGTAAATGCAGTTGCTGAATGAAACTTGGCACAATTACAGTAGTCCAGGAGTGATGTGGTTTGAGATCAAAAAATTTGCAATGAAAAATAATTTTTCACCATCGTGTTCAGAAAAATGTGCAGAACCATATATCCAAAGTTCGAAGAAAATTGGGAGTTGGGGAAACCGCTGGCATCTTGGAAAAATGGGGGCGAAAATGGTTTTTTCCGACATATCTCGTAGATGGCTGGGTTAATGTGAATTCACAAAGAATACAACCCGAAAAACGGGACGATTCTACACATATTCGATCCCTATTATTTCTTTGTAGAGCAAAACGCTACAAAGTTTTCACAGATTATACTGACACCACATAACCACTCTAACAAGATTTTTTTGTGTAGTATGTTCTGTTTTTACTCAAGTATTCATGTAAATAATGATCACTTATCATTACTACACTTTAATAACCCAGAGACAAGCTACCATTGAGAAATGATTGGTAATGATAACAGCTAATATAACTTATAACTATTACTGATATCAGTAAGTATTACATTTGTTTCCTGCACATTTTTCTGAACACGATGATGAAAAGTTCCTTTCTATTGCAATTTTTTGGGGGCCATTTCATTTCCGCATATTACCTGGACTACAGAGGCAGGTTAGTTACTCGTTAACTGACTTCATGTAAACCACCAACAAACACTGAGAAAATGTGCATTTCCTTATTACACTGTACTCCCAATTATCCGGGCAAATGGCTGCACAGGTGTCACCGGATAATCAAAAAACACTGATATTAAATCAATAAAATGGACCTAGAAACCATAAAAATGAACTCTTCACAGCTTTTTAATGTACTACTGCATTTATAGAATATGATGCTTGGTTGCATCAAGTATATAAGAGCAAAAACATTCCCTTCAGTGAAAAAAGGGTAGTAAGACCTCCATGGCGGAGTGAAAGTACTGAAACAATGCAGGAGCAGGACCTTCACCAACTGATTTAAGCTGGGGGAAGGCACGGTGGCCGAGACGGTAACGTCTCGGCTTGCTATGCGAGAGGTCCCGGGTTCTAATCCCCGGGAGTAAACCTTTCGCTTGCGTCAATGGGTCGTGACCCGTGCCTAAGGAGGCGTCTTGCACCTGGCCTGCACCTGGCCCACCGCTGGACAATGCACCTGCACATGTGTCCCCTCCCCAAAATCCCCAACCCTTACCCCATTTCCTAGTAATCCTTGCACCAGAGATCGAAGAAAAAACCATTAGAAAACTGAATGGTGGTAGGCCACCCCCCCTATAACGACCAAGAGGTTGTATCACGGGGTAAATAAAATAAAATATAAAAATATAAAAATAAATAAAATTGATTTAAGCTGTAGCCTACCATAGCGATAGGTCTTACTCAAGCAATTTCCAATTTACTACTCATGAAATCTCCTTTCTGAAAACCATTTGTGGAATTTTCGTCGTCCTACCAGGGAGCATATACTACATAAGAGGTGCAAACTTCTGTCGGCGCCTTTGATGTTCGCGTCTCTCTGTTTATAGGGCGTTGCCAAGGCTGGCGACCATGTTGAAGTGTGTGGTATGCCAATGAGGTATAAATAGGGTACAGGCAAAAATAAGGTCCGCCATCTTTGATGGTTTTGGCGGCCATGGCAACTACATGGCAAGAACACGCGCGAATTTGAATTCGATATTGGAATGGGTAAGTAAATTGTTGTTGCCGTGTATTGCCATGGCAGCCAAAACCATCAAAGATGGCGGACCCCTGCGGACCTTGACGGCCCGCCTGTACCCTATTTATACCTCGTTGGCGCACCACACACTTCAAAATGGCCGCCAGCCTTGGCAACGCCCTATAAACAGAGAGACGCAAAAATCGAATGTTTGCGCCTCTTATGTAGTATAATATGCTCCCTGGTCCTACTAGCTAGTTAGGCCAACTTCTAACTTAGCAGTACAAGTGTAGTGCAATGGCACTGCTAAGTTAGCAGTAACTATAGTTACTAGTCGTACGACGAAAATTCCACCCATTAATTTTCCATAAGTCACTGCTAGTTACTGCTAACTTGCACTGATACTGCTAAGTTAGCAGTATCTACAAGTGGGACGAAAATTCGACCCATTTTTTGGATTGTAATTTCAAATGCAACTTTTTGGCGGTGCACGGATAATCTGCACCCGGATAATCGGGAGTACAGTGTATTCACTCAACCTTAGGATAAGTTTGTGGTATATTCTGACAAAACGTCTGTTGCACAGTTCCACTTCTACATACGGTAACAAAAAATATCATGGCAGGGAGCGAGTTTGACTTTCAAAAATTAAAACTATATTTTCATGCATACACTGGCATGCCAGTAAAATCAGGGAGAGAGGTTTTTGAAAATTATCACATGATGGCTATATACTGTACTGGCATACTGGTACAGTGAGACGACTTCCCCAGGTATGCCATTGCTGGTCTCATCCCCAATTTATACTAAAATGCCACTCTATGCATTAATTAATGGTAAGTGTACTTGAAAAGTTTATTACATGTGAAACCATTGCAGCAGTGGCACTGACAGACAAATAATTGCTAATATGACATGCATGGAATGGTGAAACTGGTTACATCCACTGGATAAAAAGGTACCTTAACAGATTAGAGTGGCATAAAAATATATTAAAACAATGCAACAAATAATTCCACATCATCCGCCATTGTGAATCAGTGGTATAAGTCAGAGCTTCGGCGCATTCTTTGTATTTACATTAAAGAGTAACTTAACCGATATGCTGGCAATGTGCGAGTACTCATACATGAACCCTTATCGCTTGTGACTGACTTTGGCCTTGGGTAGATGTCCTCTCAAACCGTCATTGCCAGCTGCTGAGGAACATGGGCTTGATCCAGAGGCAGATGACCTCCAATCTCGTATATTCAGGTGAGGCTTCTTGTATATATTGCATGTCTGCATCTGAACAGGAGACATGGCCAAAGAGGGTGCGCATACTTGAAGGAAAGCAGAGAGCAGTGAAGATGGCTCGAAGCTCTGTCTTTGCTGCTTTTGCTTTGGATTCTGAAAATAAAAAAGAACAGCTCAGAATAAGTCACACATTAAGTCACAGTCATCTGATCCCCAGCGAAAATGCCTTAACGTTAATATCTCTCTTTGTGCGAAACAAAAGGAATGTGTTGATTAAACTTGATGGATGACATTCCAAAGCCTAGTCGAGTCTTTCAATGGCTCCCTCCTAACGCAACAATATCAGATAAAGACTGGATATATGTTGCTAACTTCCCCAGAGTCTTGCCTTCCCATTGATATATAAAAGTCACAATTTTCATATGAATTTTCCTTTTATTATACAACTAGGCAGAAGATCCTGTACTTGCTGAGAGCCCCCGACACACCCAGTAAATCTCCCATCCAGTTCAGATTTTGTCTGCCAAATTCTGCAGCAAAACCTTATCCAACAAAACATTTTCTGTACAGAAAAGGTTTCCGTTATACAAAGGGTGTTCAAAAAAAGACAGAACTTTTTAAATAGCATGTCAACGGGCACAAAGAGCGCATTGTGGCTACTGACAGCACCTAGCGACATGTCTTGACAACAAATCGCCATTTGCCACGTTCCGCTATGACCATTGGTCATTGAGATACATCCACTTAAGTGAGCACTTGGACAAGCTGTTGGTCGAATTAGTGAGAAAGTGAAAATGAGAGAACTTGAAATGCATTTCAATTGCTTTACCAAGCATACTTGGGAAGGGTCTCCTCGACCAAAAGAGGCACAGATCAGTCGGTCAAAGGTCAAGGTGATGTAGGTTGTGATTTTGGATTGGAAATACATTTTTCTTTATGAATTTGGACCATTTTGTCAAACTGACAGACAAACAGTGTTGTACAGGGTTGGGCAAAATGTATGGCCTGATTTGAATCATGTAGTACGGTGGTGCTGTTTGAGCATGCAAGGGATATGGGCATGTGCTGGAGTAAGGAAGGTTTGCTATTTGCAAAAATGGTGTCTTGGTCTGCAAAGCACCGTGCAGTCATCATGGAGATTTATTTTAAAAATAATGACTCCACCAGAGCTGTGCGAAGAATCTTTCTTCACCATTTTGGGCTGGGACGTCAGAACCAAGTCCCCGACCATCAGGCAATCATAAGGGGGGTGAAGCAGTTCCGGGACACAGCATCAGAAACCAAAAAGCACTGGACATCCAAGGACATAGCCAACCCTCCCAAGATGTACACAACGCGCTCCTCCAAAGTCCTTAGTGATCAGCAGTTAGGCATCACGCCTTGGCACTATGAATGTTGGCACACTCCCTGTGCTACATCATCCATGATGTCCTGCACTTATATCCTTACAAGATCAAGCTGTGCAACAATTGAAAGCAAGGGACAAAGTGGTCCGAAGAACCTTTTTGGACGCTTGGAACGGCCAATAGCCCAGGAATTCGGAGTTGTGTGTTGAATACCCTTTGGGTGGGGGTCCGTTGTGTCCTAGAATAGCACTGTCCAAGGACTCCTTGGACAGTGCTATTCTGGTCCAGGCATGGTGATGTGTTCAGGAATTGCTTCACCCACCTTATGTTTGTCTGGTGGTTGATAACTTCGTCCTGATATCCCAGTTCAAAATGGCTAAGAAATATCCTTCGTAGAGCTATGGGGAACTCGTTAATTTTAAAATAAGTCTCCACAAAGAATGCACAGTGCTCTGGCGACCACGACACCATTTTTGCAAATGGCAAACCTTCCTCACTCCAGCACATGCCAATATCCCCTGCATGCTCAAACAGCATCATAGTACCACGTGATTCAAATCAGGTCATACATTTTGCCCAACCATGTACCAAATTGATTTAGTGTGTTTGAGGGATGCTCTTCCCAGGAAAGGCCTCAATTGTGGGAAAGACAGACTCGGATATTGCGTCATGGCAATGCGCTGGCTCACACATCCCTCCTCGTCATCAGTTATCTGGCAAAACATCAGACATCCGTTGTGCCAATCTACCCTATTCTCCGGACTTAGCCCCACCAGACTTTTTGCTATATTCAAACCTTAAAAGCAATTTGAAATGACGTCATTTCCAAACCATAGAGGCGATTCAGGACAATGCAACAAGAGCACTGCGCGCCATCACAGAAAGTACATTCCAGGAAGCATTCCAACAATGGAAGAAAAAATTAAAAACTGTCGATCACCAGTAGAGTGAAGTACTTTGAAGGGGACAGTACTTAAAATGTTGAAAATTGAGCAATAGAGTCTGTATAAAAAAAGTTGGGTCTTTTTTTCAACACCCCTCGTGTGCAACAAACAGTCAAGGTGAGTTTACATGTGAGCAATTTGACGAGTGAAATCTTCCCTGAGGCTGAGTAACCCAAGTAACCAATATTGTCTGAGGCGAAAATCGATTTTTAATTTCAGCCTCAGCGAAGATGTCGCCCTTCAAATCGCGCACATGTATGGAGCGGGTGTGAGCAAAAATTGGTTGGGTGAATGTGCATTGGGTGGGTTGTTACGGAACCGCCAATAATAGTTTCACATGACCCTGCCAATGCAGCAGGAAACGCCCTGCCTTGTAACTCACTGTCAGTTAAACAGCTCCGAACTGTTTATGTGATATTTCAACACTCTACAGCTGGGACTAAGCCTTCCTAGATGATGGCAATGATGTGAACTTCAGTACTTTAAAAATATTCATTAAAAAGGTAACAAAATAATACTGGCCTTCAAGATCGCTGGTGAATCTTCACTGCCTGGCTTTACATGACGAGGCTTCTTCCTCTGGATCCCATGGGAAGACAGTGCCATGACACTCTCCTCAATGCTGGGCTTCCTGGTGTTGCAATTTGCAATCATGTCATCCACCAGTTCTTGGCGGCTTTTGAACTTGCTCTGAAACTCATCGTATTCCTTCTGCAGCTTCAATACCTCCATCTAAGACTTAGCCAAAGAGACCTTGAGTGAGTCTTTGGCACTAGCCACAGGGCGTAACTCATCATGTGACTGCCTGTTGCGCTGCCTCCATATGTTCAGATCCCTAGGCATAAGAAGAAAAATAATGCACAAATGCACCTACAAGTTCAATGTTCACTTGCACACTATCTTTCCATGTCATTGGGTCACTGGGTTCTGCCAGGGTATGTTTGATTAGGCCGATTAGGTAAAAAATATTAATGCACGTTGACGGATGGGCAAAAATATACGAACTCACATCCGGTCTAGTGATTGGTTCAATTAATTAAATAATAATAGTAATTCACGAAATGTGTGGGTGACACAGTGGCGGAGTGGTTAGCGCCACAGCCTTCCGCATCCAAGGTACCGAGTTCGATCCCCGGGTCGGACGGAAGATGCTTATGTGGATAGAGTTTCGATGGGTTCTCTCCATGTTCGCATGGGTTTTCTCGGGGTTCTCCCGTTTCCTCCCACAATCAAAACCATCACAGCAAAGGCAATGATTAAAGTCGGGTATTTAAAAGATGATCCCCTAAGGGCATGTTCACACGTGGCCACTTCAGTTGCACGCCACAGCCACAGCCTGCTGCAGCCGCTGGCTTTCGGCACTGCAAGCGCTCGAGTCGACCACTGCACTGGGGCAGACGCTCGCCACAGCAGGTGGGCCAGATTCAGTATGGCAACCAGTGGCTTTAAATACATTATTGCTAAACCTTCTATTGACAAGGAATAAAATGTGCAGGCAAAACAGGAAAATTCATGTTCATCCTCGCCTGGAAAGGACTGTACTGTACCATATACTATT
>JYFJ02008281.1:0-12863 GCA_000934665.2 Catajapyx aquilonaris
TCCATGAAAAAAGTGATACCAATTTAACCACATATACACCTATTCAAATCTCCCAGTAGGTTACATTCACCAAAACTTGTGTGACCTTGAACCAAAATATTTTTTCGCCTGCGGCGCGCTTTTCCCTCCCCGCCAGTACTTTACTACTTTCCCCGGTTTCGACTGCTTTATCATGTTTAACTTTTTAATTACGGCTATTTAAATTTAAATTGTCTTTAATTAACATTAATTACGCCATTTTTGAAATGTACCATATTTTCCGGAGAAGTACCATTAATTTCGAGGGTTGGTACCATTAACTCGTTCTCACGATCTGGCAACTCTGCTACACCACCTGTGAGCCTACCTGGCAGGTGGTACCGCATCGATGTGACAGGATGCACCGATCAACGGGGTCGTTCTTCAGCTACCTGTAAATACGTGCATTTACCTGTGCTGGTAAAAGCGCAGAAGAGGCACAGCAGCCTGGCCGCCCTCGCTGCACATCCGTTGTTCCCCATGGTCGTATGTGTTTCCACAAATTAAAAAAAAACTGCACTAGGAAAAATCCCCCTACGCACTGCTACACTACCATTCCAGCACTCCTGGACACACGGCACAGTACTGTAAACGGCTGAGCAGTGCCCAAGTGTAAAGCAAGCACGGAGAGCGTTCCCTCTCCCTTCCCGGGCCGACTAACGGAAGGAACAGCGGGGGTAGGTTCCCCCCTCCCCCTCTCCCTACTTGCGTTTTTCTCCCCCCCTTTTCCTGAGCCCTGATTGGTTCCCGCTTAGTCCTCCCCCATCCACCCGGACACCCTCCCTGCAAGTTGCTGAGGACGCCGCCGCCGCAAAACCGTAATCGCGCAGCGGCGCAACTCTCTCTGCTGCTACCCTCCAAGTAAAGGTCCCGCTTTTGAACCAAAAGGATAGGGTTCGGTGGCGTTGTCCTTCGAAGCTATGGGCCCTCCGGGGTATAGGGAAGAAGATGAAGAAGAAGAAGGATGAAGAAGAAGAAGAAGAAGAAGAAGAAGAAGAAAGGGGGCTTTGGCCTACCCGAAACTGATTTTCTTTTGGATGTCCCGAGTTAAACTGGTGGACAAAACGCGACATAAATGGGGCTACTTTAGGGGGTATTGTTGGGAATAAATTGTACATTGGCCTTTGCGGAGGGCGGTGCGCCATCATTTTGGATTATGCATAAGGGTTGTTGGTGGTACATGATTCAGGTGTCTATTAATTATTAGGCATGCAAGTTTTATGGGTGACTCAGGAGCTTCCATGCCGGTGGCTGTTGCAAAGTAGACTATAGGTTATTGTATACATAGCCAGGTGGGAGGTGATTAGCTGGCCAAACTGTATTACAGGCCTAATTTTAATACTTAATCGTTTTAAAAGTCAGACCGCTGCAACGCCGCATCATTGATTCATAATGGGTGCTCGTAGTACCGTACAGTACCGTACACGTTTATTTTGGTTTGCAATATTGTTTGTTCGAAGGGAGTTGCCTGTGTACTAAAATATATTTTGCAACTCCCATTGTATTGTTGTGCACAACTGCACATGACCATGACATGGATTGTTGCATGCCAAAGACGTTATGAGCGCGTGAGAACGCCTCTCTCAAGGAAAAGTGAATGAACACACACAAAAAAATAGCTTTCACGTATCGCACATGTCCCATACGACACATCCTTTGACCCGTGATTTTGCCAATAATTAACCCTCCATTTGGGAAGAGCTTCACCGACACGGAAATTATTGCCGACGTTATGAAAAGCTTGACAGGCACACTGACATACTCCCATTAATTAGCAAACTCTCCCTTTTAAAACTCTGGTTCCAGTTACAGAAAAACTCGGCATGGTGATATTCATCGGTACGTGAATCATCTGCATGTAATTTAAAAAAATATGTCGGGAAAAAATTCCACAAGTCCTGTTGAACTTCCCGAGAAAAACTACTTACCGACCTTTCCACACGTTTCCACAGGTACCGGTACGTTCAAGGACATGACACATATCATCGCCGAGTTTAGTCATCTATTGCACATTTCCTGGCTGAAGAACCTGTTCCGCCTCCTTATCTCTATTCCTGCACATTGCACGTCATTTTATGTATAAGTACTGAATGACAATCATGCAATAGTTGCAGGTTTTGATTGAAAAGCTCATATCTGAATGGTAGTGATTCATACAAAATCAAACATGGCGGGCATTGTCCTTTTCTCCCCTCCCTTGTTTCGTGCATGCCATACAAGCAGGACATGCGAATAGTCACATTCATCTAATAGGCACCCCCTACACATCAATACCACGGTTGGTTGGCCACAGCGCAGAGGTCGTTGGTCGTGTCCGGTTCACTTTATGTAATTCTAACATCCGTCATTGCACGCAGCAGGGAGGCAATATGATTACCAGCCACATCTCTTTCAGACTCAGGACCCATGTATATTCCTTCGCTTTGAGAAGTGGGACCCAAGTGGGTGACATATCTTTTTACGATCCTCACCTCTGCTTCTCCCTTTACATTTATAATACATACCAGCACCGAGTCCGATACGGGAAAAGCGTTTATCTTCCGACCAGGAACAAAGGGTTTTCACCTAGTTGTGCATTGAAAATAATTTTGGCTGAGTTTGCCTGTCGGCAGGTTGGCAAGCCAGACACACTATTTGTTAAACAATAAAAACACGGGGATGACAAAGCGGTGGAAGCTTACCCAAATGAAAGTTTTATGTGCCTGTAGCAGTTTGTCACAGTGGCTCTCAAATGAAATTACAATTTCCGCTTCGGATGGTCTTCGTTTGTACGGTAATGATATTGGTACAGAGCTTTCCTGCCCGCGTTTTTGTGTGTTGTGTATCATTATGCAATAATTGCTCTGAGTCACTTCTAGCCGAGGGTAAAATCTGATTTCCACACAGAGATATTAGAGCAAGATAATAGTATGACAACATATGTCGGTGCTATGTTTTCAGCCGGGCTTTTTAGCACTCTGTAAATTGGCACTTTGCTATGATTTGTGAATGTTTAATTCCTAAGAAGGACATATCCCTCTTGCAATGTGGGCCCTACGTACTATACTGCAAGGCCACGTAAATGTTTCTAAATTTTTTTCGCCCCACATCCTACCACCTCCCCTATGTTTACCCTGAAGAAATGTACAGATGCCAGGCAAGGATTTTTTTTTTCAATAGCGAAATCGCGCTACTTCAAAATCCCAGAAATCCCCAGTCTTTTCCTGAGCCGACTATACTATCCTGGCTTGAAATGAGTGTATGAAAACACTGAACCAATTAAAAATGCATTTCCACCCGTAATTTGATCATCGTTACATGTGGAAACTTGATGGAAGCAATCGCCCGTGGCTTTTCTATCCCCTTTGACCCCACAAATCGCCGACTATGACATGACAATACCCCCTTTTAAAGTATCCTATTTTTGTTCCATCCCATATTGTTCCCATACAACCTATAGGCCTCCACCTGCAAACCTAACCTAACCTAACCAAAGTCCTTGATAAGAAGGCCGCATCTTGCAAGCCCCCAGGAAAACTGGGCCACCTCTTTGTTGCATCTACCCCCCCCCCCCCNTCTCTTCTACCTCCTAGATATCGGACGCTGGAGATGCTAGCAGGTGCTATATATACGGAGGACTCCTGTGCGGAGAGGTGGCCCCCCCGGATCAATACTATTTTAGACCCGCCAAGAACTCTACTAACCCGGAGTGGAAAATAGGGGGGTTCGGGCTGCTCTGTATGGAAGCTGAAAACATGGTTCTTTTTATTAATAGATCAGATTTGCATTGTGTGTGTTTTTTTAGTGTTGTGTGGACGTGTGTTTGCACTAAATGGAGGCTGGATGCATTCGGGTCACAAGGAATGGCCTCGAGATCCGCTGGGGAAAATGGAGGAGTTGGCAAGAGAAGAGCTGCTGCCGGCTGGTTCAATAATTTAAAACGGGGAGGAAAGCAATTAGGATTGATAACGCGCAGATCGTGGTTGCAGGGCCTGATTTACTTCATTTTTTTATTATCTAAAACTATGGATTGGAAAGATTTTCAGGATATGGCCAATTGGAAGCGATATGATATAGCATAATAGAAATCTTCGACTTTCACATACAAAAGTTTGGTTCTCACGCTTTCGTTTGTTTTGTTTGGGAAGTATAATATGAAAACGAATGCGGTGTTGCCATTGTGCAGAGCCGCTCCCAGCTCTGCAAAATTATTCTGTTGGCAGGACTTTGAACCAGATCTGCCACAAGGGACCTGGTGGGGTTTTTGGATGCTAATGTAACTTTATACTACCATCAGTGTGGACCCTGTACCATCTGGATTGTGGTGATTAGCCACGTGTAATTATCAGGGGGTATTAAAAGGAGCGGTTAATTTATATAATAAGATGTATAAGCATGCTGTGCCTGCGTAGTGGGGAAAATCGATACTCTGTGGCCTCGATACAAAACCTGGACAAAATCCTGACGTTTGTGCCTTCCTTTGCTGGAGGTTTAACAGCATCTGCAGAATATTATCGCAATGCGCAATATCACATCTAATAACAACCGATAACTGATTAACTAAAACAGCATCATATCAGTGGGATAGCAAGTCACACCGTGACGTCACGAGCAAGTACCATTTGTGACGTCATGTCATGGCTCCATGCCTACCCATACAGATTTTTTTAAAAAATCTGCAAAGGAAATGGACCAGCCCGAAGCTTTTTCTATCCTAACGTGTGAATCCATGCGTATAGAGAGCTGGACCTGCGATCTACAGGCAATGTAACGCAATAGTCTATATAAAGTGCACATAGCTAGAGGCAATGTGGATATCGACCAAAAGGTCGCACAAGCAACCTTCGCCCAGAATCCCTCCCACACACCCTCCCACCCCACCCTTTTCTGTCGATATCTCCATTGTCCATCGAAATCCAGCTTCCTTTTTCTCCAAAATCCTTTCCACTTTCAGGAGGTGGAACACCCCCCTCCCTTCCCTTCCCTCCCCGTATCTTTTCAGACTTGGAGTTTTCCAGTTACCTAAATCCGTCAAAAAAATAGCCATTCGGCATTTTACCCTGGCCCCCGTTGTAATCCGGAGGATTCTTCCTCCGCTTCTATTCAAGCGACGAAGAGCTTATAATGCTCAAGAACTAGCGTGTATAGATTGTAAACAGTCGTGAGGAAGTAATGCAAGTCAATTAGCCTAGACCTATATTTTTTCTTTTGCCCCACATTTTCACTTCAGAATGTAAGTGTTACTCACATTTCCTGTTTCCGTCCGTTAAATGGTAGGAGGGGGAGACCCAAGAAAAACAATGGCACATTCAGGTCTATGAGTAATGTATGATGGTTCCGACGGATCAGATTTAGCTTCGGGCTATACTGTTTCCAATACAAGGAAGTAATAATCCCATCTGGCTTGTTCGTCATCCGATTCCCACAGGGTAAAATTTCTTTTTATTATAAATCTAGCTTCGAGCACCGTGTGAACCCCCCGACAAACCGCATGATATGAAATTCCCCTTGAAAAACTGCTCAATTATGACCCATTTCGCCTCTATTTATAACTGATCATTTCCATTGATCACTCGACTCCCTAATTTGTTTACATTATCATACTAATGTTCTTCAGTCCCCAGGGGGCGTGGAAAATGTCTAGTTACGCCCCGATGCTCACTAGAGCATTTCCTTGCCCTGAGCCTTCACGTGGCATATTTGAAGGCTTTCGTGTTTCGCCTTCTGGCAGCCGTAAAACAGTTAAACGACCGATAAAAAAAAGTCCAAACCGTCTGGCTATCTCAGTGGTCACTGCAACGCGATACTTCCCAAACACAATGGATGACCAAACCCTGATGTGTATTTCTTAGCCAACTATAACAATGGGGTTGTGGTGTTGTGTTTTTAGTAACGGGAGCATTTATCCAATGGAATATATATGTCCTGTGTGGAGGGAGTAATAAGACGGATTTCCGGTCGTCTGGACTTGACCTCTCTTCTGGAAGGGGTCCCTCTCCACCCCCTTCTAGTCATTTTCACCCAACCGTAGTCACCAAATCCGGTGAATAGCAGGTGCACCATTTTTTTGGGGTGCGGTTCTTTGTCGCCATTTTTATGTCGACTGCGTTCGGACAATGCTTAGTGTCACGCGATTTTGTACCTGCTGATCTCGGTTGGCAGTATTGCACACATCTGCCTTTACCAGGCAATTCCTGTTGTCAGTGAAACCACCAGACTCTAAAACGAAGTATAGCTCATGCAGTTTTTTCGTGTTGGACTGTGTTCGTCCATGTCCCTGGGGTGTGTTTTCATATTATATTTGAAGTATGCGTGCATTTACACGACGGAAATATTGGCCACCACAATTCAAATTCATCCCCGGAGACATGGAATTTTTATATACTATGATGGGTATCCGCTGCTTCCTTATTGCCGAAAACCCTGCGCAGAATCGTACATGTCCGTAGGTTACAAGAAAATAGGCGACGAAAGCTTCATATGGAAGAAATTTGGCACCAGGTGCATATGCATTCTTGGACTTTCTACTTCGACATGATATTTGAGAATGCATGTCACAATTCGCAGACTTGTCAAAACGCGTATTCCGATGCAGAACCTTCCATTCCGTCCGCTTCCGTACACCCCATCCCATTTCGCATGTCCAACAATAGCTTAAACGAGATTACATGACTTCCAATGAGTACGTTAGAAAGTTTTTGATAGTATGCGCCGAATGCAGTGCTTAGATATATCCATTATATAATACACCTACACCCTTCTTGAATATAGAACGATGGAAATAGCGTAATCTGGTTGTACGTTACAACAGGAATTGCCCGACAACATTACGATTATACTGGACATGTGAAGCAGATGCTGCTATCCGTAATTTGGTAGCATTTCGAAAGCTATTGTGTCCTGTTCCTGTTGGCGTAGCATAGTCTTTGCTCCATCAGACGTCACGGGAATCAATTCCTGAAAATGGATGATTCACGTGACTCCAGGCGACATAACAAAAAAAAGCAAGCTGGATACATGCAATGACTAATATTTTGCGCAACTTGGATGTTTACAGCGAACCGATGTTGGGCTTCAAGGATCTTATTCATGGTAGGGACTCGCAACATGTGCGAAGTGACACTTCAGAAGTACAGTGATACCCTTGACAAAGGGAAGTTCGTCATCTACTATTTAGAATGGGCCCGGGTAATCATCGAGAAGGTCAGGTCTGAATGCACAATATTTCCTCAAGGCGATATAATTCCAACGAGCGAGTGACTAATAATCCCGGATCAAGTGTTGCCAGTACCGGAACTTTGGGGTTAGGTAACTCCTCTTAAGCACGGAAACAGCGTGAATCAAGAGGAATTTGCAGCCTCATATTTCATTCGACTTCCTAAGAATGAATAATTTCAAATGATCTAATCTACCGTCCACTTAAACCCACCATTAGTCAAAATGGCGGGGCATGATTTTTTATTAGTCACCGGATCTTATCCCGCTGTCCTTTTGACTAGATTTTTATACGGGTCGCAAAAAAGGAATGTGGGCCGCTGCTTCGTGACCCCCGACAGTTTGCCTAATTCTCAATTAACATGCTACGTTAATAGGGGTAGAAGGCCGTTCGAGGAAGGACAAAGCTAAACCTTTTTGGTGCCAGCAGAATTGGTGGCCAAAAGAGAGTTAAATAGGGTGACGTACTAAGGGTTGATATAGGGTGCTGGAAACTTCAAGTTTTATCGGGTTTCGATTCGGTGAGTTTGCCAAAAAGGAGCTGGCAGGGAGTCTTGGGTTTTTGTATTTTCAAAAAATCGTTTCCTACTAAATTATTTCGCGGTTTTTTTTTATTACCAGCCGCCATCTTTAATGGTCGCTAAGCGTGCGCTATTATAGTAGCTGAAAAAGTGCCGCATTGCCAACTTGTCACTTGATGGTACACACTCTTTAGTCGGATCTAAAAAATTGACAGCGACCCTAAATGAACGCAATGCAAACCCCACTTGCGGGGTCCTGTCACAACAAAAGGGCGAGTCCCTTAGGTCACTTCATTAGGCCCCAGTAATGAACCCCCATGCCTTGTCTCCTACCTAATTACCTCTGCCAGCAATAGCAAGCAAACAAGTTGGTTGGAGCAGGTATTAAAACATCCTAATTCCTGCCGGGGAATCCGGACGGGAAATAGGAGGCAGGGAGCTTCCGCCCTCTACCCGCAAACCCCAATTGAGGTCCCCCCTAGGACCACTTACGCGCATGTGCATACCCCCCAAGGACCTCACACGCGCATGCGTAGGATCTGACCTTGTGCCCCATGGAGGTCACATCTAGGCCTCAGAAAGGAGCGGAAACTGCACAAGAAAATGTCGGTTCAAAAATGGAGGGATGGAGGACTAGAAATCGATGTGGCTGCATGTCATCGATCGAGTCCCTTTTTTAGGGCGAGGTCTGGAAAAAGGTGTGGGTGGGGTTGGTGGTGTATAGAGGGTGGGTAACAAATTAAAGCAGAGGTGGAGGTTCATTGATATCGAGTCTATGTCAGAAGTGAGACTTCCTCCTAAAAGGTGTATGGCCCTCGAGGCTTCTCCATAAAGGCAATCTTTTCTGCTGTAGCTAGCTGGTTGGCCTGGGAAAAGACGCTCGATAGTGACCCAATTAGAGCTAGTGTTGTTGCCCTCACAACTTCCCAATCTGTAGTGGATGTCGCGTTTTTTTCGCCTGGAAAGAAAGTTTGCTGGGCGAAATTGCATGAAAGCAAAGTAAATGCCTGTGCCAAGACTCCATTACTTGGAGAATGGCCGAAGTAAGTGTTGGCCACGTCCTACTACTAGGATGGCGGGGGTGTCACTCAAATACATTGCAAACGTAATGATGATGTCAGGTGGTACGGTGTAACAAAAGGTAAATGACGAGTTCAAAAACCCGGAAGGCGGTCAATCGCATTATCCGTGTTTATTTGCAGTTAAGACTCCAACCTCGACATAACTCAGTCTTACCATATGCTTCGAACCACTCCCACGAAAAATAATATGCGAGGTGGGAGAAAAATTCCCTTACCACACAAAAGACTCCCCAGTTCACGGTCTTGCATGCAGTTTTAAAAATAAAAACCCCGCTGTCAGGCCGGCCGCAAAAACCATCTTACGGTACCCATAAAAAAGAATGCAGTAGAAAAGGAGGTTCCTCCAAGGATGTTGTACAAGTAGCTGGCAAAATCTCCGCCAAGTTCTTCTCACGGCGGGTAATAACCGCGTAGTCTCTTTGGCTTGGAGCGACCTCTTTCTGTCGCAAACATTCGTGCCATAGGCGCAGAAAATATGGCGCTCTCCACTAGGAATACATGATTAATTCCTAGGTCAATGACTCAGTCGTTTCGTGTCAGGTACGGCACAAAAGAATAATGTCCCTCCCTTTCCGAGGACAAATCGATATATTTGGGGCTCCCTTCTATAAGGTTTTTTCGAAGCTAGCTGAACAAATGAAACAGTTTTTGCGCAATCTGAAGTGCTTTGGGGGAAAGGGGATGGTCCGGGTTGCTCCCAAATTCCCAGAGCTAGACGTGAGACACAATGGTAGCCGTTACTTGTGATTAGCAGATTGATCAATGTGCTGGTCGATGGCGCAATATTACTCGGCTCGCATGAGTAACGTTGCGGAAAAACAAACCTGTTGGTAGAGAGTACACAAAATGTCCGGTATGGACGAGATAAGGCCGGTTCCAACTTTGTATCCTGAACCGTCTCGTTTTTATATTCAAAACGTCCCCAAAAAGCAGGTGCTGAGATCTAGGAGGGTACCATATGTCCCTAGGGGTGGCCACGTAAGAGCCGGTCACCCTTCATATGCAAATCTACAATCGACATGATATCATCTGGCTTGCATGTCCGTACCGTAGACATGCTGGCCCCGGTAAAAAATCGTTATTCTGGGCTATCCGGGGCCGGCGACGAAACAAAACAAACACAAATATTCTGGGGACTGTTAGGGGGCTTTGGAAATATGCATGAGCTGGACCAGTGGCCGACTGAATTTTCCAGGTTTGGTTTTAGCGGAAAGACTACTTGTTTATATCGTATTCGCCGTAGGTGTCAGTGGTAGCCATTGGGCACCTGAAATGGTTTGCACACAACACCTGTGGGACTATCCAAAACGAACATCGAACTGATAGGAGGAGTCGGCAAGTTTGCGTGACGGTGTGTGACATGGCGGGAATGACAAGGAGAGGAAAATGGGCGTGACGTCCTTCATGTGTGGGGAGGAAAGGCATGTTAACGAGATAATTTTTGTCACAATGTTACATAACCGTGTACGAATTAAGAGCCGTGCATAGATATACTGTACGTATCACTCACGTTTTATGAGCAGTAAGCCGGGCTGCAATATCAAGCAATGCGCACTGTAAATAATTATTTTACTGTTTGATATGAAGTAATCTGGGTAGCCTGTGCCCCATCCATAAGCGTGGATTAATCATAATCTGACAGGGATGATGTAACTCAGATGTCAAATCCTGTCCCGTATGAGCCCCTTTCAATTTGTCTGAACTGCGTCGTATTGTACAGTGCGATGTCCTGTGGCGTAACCAATTGCGTTGCCATTTTTGTTTTCGCTGAATTTTCATTTGCGAATTGTGCGGTACTGTGTTTTTTTGTCAAAATTAATAATTGGTTTTAGCCTACGGTTCCATTCTTTGGTGTTTGGGGTTTATAAAATAAGGAGTGGTTTGGTTTGCTGCATGATTTTTCTAGGAAAATACTGTTTGTTGTGTAGCCCTTAGGATGTGTCGGAAAGGCTATGCCAAGGCGGATAATGAGCATGTAGTTGAATTTGAGGACGATTTCTGCGTCCCTGCGTTTCCAGTTTCGCTTCCGCGAATGGGGCTTGTTACCCTGGGTTGCTATGACGATACGACAGAAACGGAACGATGCTTTCCGATATACTGATGAGATATTACCTTACGCTTACCTATCCTACTTACCCTATAATCCTACAGGCACGGTGTAGGCCTACAGATTATAAGGTGGACTAGCATCATTATAATAGACCCGTCCTGAATCACTCATCACTACTCCCCTTTCACATCAGTGCCACCCGAGCGCCACCGGCGCCTGCTCGATATCCCTCTAAACATGACTGTCGCGTTCGGAACTTGCAGTCATTGAAGTATAAACTTGATTTTCTCCCACTGAATTGTCTTTCCGACACATCTCGGGAGTAGAAAAACACTAGTTATTTTTCTAGTAAAACGCATGGATTTTCAGCACTCATGTGTAAGCTACCGCAAACGGTGGTCTTGGTAGGCCTATTTTTAATTCAGAGATGCTGAGGCTGAAAAGTGCGAATGTGATCAAACTACGTGGGCGGAGCCCTTTTCCTTCCATTTCCAGGGCCGGACAACTTAGAATGATCCATCTACCTCACTCATCTGGTAATAAACAAGTCGGCGTGACCCCATCTAACGCCCCCGTATACGGTGTCAAGTATCACTAATAAAGCGGCAAGGACGAAAGACGAGCCGAAGCTTGACAATAAGGCATTAGGGCGTCAAAAGACGTTGGTCAAAGTGCGGTCTCAGCAACGCATTAGCTTCCGAAACAAAAGGTCAAATGGCATCAGGCACATGATTGCCGTCTCGTCTTCGCCATGCGCTGACAAAAACAATCGGACGTCTTCAATGACAAGATGAAGTGCCGTCGCTCGTTGTCTCCCCCCCTTCGGAGTTGCCAATTGAAAAGACAGCTGGGGTGGGTGACCAAAGGCACTCCAATCGAATGACGTGTTAGTTTAATAGCTGACTTGCTGAGTAATTAATGAGATGGATGGGCCATGCATTTCCCTTGGCATCATGAAGGGGAAGCCTATCTCACTTGCTGGGAACTTCGTAATCGGAGTAACCGGAATGTCATTGCGCGAGTATGACTCTTGTGATGATCTTTTATGCAGTCGATACTTACGAAGGACACTGACATGTATTCTGATTCATTGACATCAATATGGATCCATCACATTCCCTTTCCGTTGTACTGCACGCCCATGTCATTCCCGTCATTACGTACTGTGCCGGATTATAGTCTGTGTTGACATCTCATGCACTGTATGACAGATCGAATTGTCACACGTAATCAGTTTGCATTTCTGCATCCAGGGGATGTTTTTGAAATAACAATTCCACTTTCGCATACACTGAGTAGATCTATTGTTGGACAGTACATCCAGTAGAAGTGATTAATCATATGTGAATCACATGAATCAGTCATATTTCTGGATTTACCATCGATGACGCAACTACCCGAAGTCATGGATACGTACATTGCGACTGGGGGTAGACGACTTCCAAATCGGCTAGGACCTTCCTATACAGTATATTTAGGGTCAAAATGCTCGACGCTTGCACGACTCTACAGGTTTATACACCAGGGTGAATATTCTAAATCCCGCACTGCGCCATTATTTCGCAGAAAAAGTGATCAAATTATGATTCTTGAGGTTGCAAAAACCACGATCAGACTAAAAAATAACAATATCCGAGAGCCGTAACCCAGACAGACAAGGGTCTTCAATTGCTTTTGAATGGAGATTCTGCCCATCTCGGGTGACATATATTTGCAAGGGATGGGGACACCATCTCGAGGAACTCATAAGTCAGTCAGTTTCAATTACTCATGTATTCAAATAAGGAAAGTTATACAGTACTAGCAGGTTACCCGGCGTTGCCCGGGTATGTTGGGGTGCTGGTAAAGATAGGGGTACATATCTGTGATAGATTACCTGCTTGTCTTATAGCGTACAGTCGACACGGATATTCTGATTGGATGTGTAAAAGGAGGAATGCGGATGGAGTTGGCCCAGGAAAAGACTACCCTACACAGCCATGTGTTTTTTCCCCTGCA
>JYFJ02008282.1:0-12860 GCA_000934665.2 Catajapyx aquilonaris
TCCAGCGAGCAGTAGTTCGGAAGCTGGTAAATATTGTCCGTCATTGACTCTGTTAATTATTGCCCTAGCAATTTTGACCGCGTTTGTAATTTTTTTTTAAATTCAGCAATTAGGCTACTGGTATCCATTTCTTCAAAATGCAGTACATCACCATGTGCAACAAAAACAATATTTAAATTATGTAGTTGTCACTGCTGGGGTCGAGGTTGTGGAGAGAGAGTCGTACCTTTCTATGCCGAATTTGATTAATTAAATTATGACGTTAGGATAAAACTATTTATGTGATAACTTATTTTATCATTATTTAAAAAAAATGAGGCATAAGTGTTATTAGTATGCCACTAAATCCTGTAATTTTCAGCATTTCGTTGGCCCAAAATCGACAATAAGAATACCTAAGTGAGTGTATGAAGTCGCGAAATTCAGAATGATCAGAATCACATATGAATCAAAGTTTAATTAGAAATTGCTTAATAATTGTAAAAGTGAAGTTTAGGATGTTCGCTCCAATTTACTGAGAGCAAATTTGTATGGATAAAATTTTTTCACACTTTACGCTCAAATAATGTCAGAATCAGGTGAATGTGACTCGGATCGTTCAGCATCCCCCCCCCCCNCCGTGCAAAGTAGCTATATCTACGTGAATTAATGGTGAATGAATATTATCTCTAATTCATGGGCTTTCGTGAGATGACCGGGATGTCATGTGGGGTATGATTTTGAAAAACCCATCCCTTAAATTGGAAGTTGCAAATATTATTTTATCAAGAAAAAAGTACGGTTTTTTATCGTTAAGGTATCGCGCCACACGGATGAGCGAAGTGTTTCAGCAAGGGTTTTGTGCACTACACTGATCTTGCTCATATTGAGGCCTGTCAATCTAATGATCCTATACTTCTTCATTACTTTTTCATACTTTCCATGCTTCTTCACACTGTCCATAACTTTTGTGCTGTTATCCAGTATTTTTGTGATTTTCGTAATTCTGGTAGTTACAGGGTACAAAAACTGGTGTATAAAGCGAATATCAAGAATGTACCTTTTCCGGCTCTCGATTTCGTTAAATAGCAATATTAAAATATGATGCAACAGCACCAACGTAAACGTGATGGCTTTAGCGGAAGTTGCCTAAATTGTCTCAATATTGTTACATGCACATATGTATTTACCAGAAATACCACATTGCTTCATTGCTACGCGCACATCATACATAATTTTAGAGTTTTTTTTCATTTTTTCATTTTAAAAGTTAGTCAAGTAAATAAGTAATTAGGAAAGAAGTAAATTATAACATCACTAATTTGTAATGTGCCTCTGTTGATGCCTGGAACACGTCACTCTCTCCTGTCAATTTTTACAGTGTTACTTTTTAATGTGCCTATTGAAACTGCCAGAATCATAGTGTGGCAAGCAACTATAAAAATTTGAACATAAAATTGCTAAATGTTGATCTTTGGGAATTATCTAGAAGATGACCACAATGAAAATGGCCACTTAAATAATGTACAGTAACTAGATGACAAAGTGTCTCAGGTTTCTGCATGTGTGGGGCCCACTCCATAAGATATTCAGCGTTTCTATACTTTTGTAATCATGATGAATTTCAAAGTAATGATGTAGAATTTTCTGTTAATACGCTAGAATAGTGTGAAGACTTTTCTTAACATTTTCAATAAAGAATGTTCATTATTAAGGAGAGCTAATGGAGAAGCTATACTTTACAGTCACTCTAAATATGGAAACATTTGTGACGACAATGTCAGTGTTATTGCATACCCTATGTAGGTTTTGAGGCTAGAGCGATATTTATTGTTCTAAATGTCTTTCGCACCGTGTTTAATATTACAAGTGGAACAGATAACTTGCAGGCATATTTGTTAGCTGACCCCTTGGCCTGGTTGCATTATTCCGAGTTCACCTTGGACGTACCGTGATTTGTTAAAACCCAAGAGACCATACGTGAATAAGAGATGTTAATCCAATGAGGCTCTTTGCCGCAGATGTATACAGCATACCATTTGACTATACGTGTTATTTTTGGCCACCGAACACAGCACATGTGCCGCATACACACTTGGCCGGTCATGCTGCCATGCTGCAGCAGAATTACTGACTTCCTTTATAACGTTTCATCAAATACGAGAGGAATGAGTATTTTGAAAGTACATTTTTAGAAGAGAATGAACTGTCAACGAATGGCTAAGCCACTCTTAGTCTAACGTGTTTGGAATGTAAACTTTGCATTGCAATGGAAAAACATGCGTACTTGCACAATTAATTTCTTTGATATCAAAGGTTTGCTTCAGTTTGGAAAAGTCGTTGCTTTCCTAATACCAATTTTATTGGCTTTATTTGACTCCACATTTTCTGATGTGGATTTAGTCAATCCGAGCGTGACCTTCCCTCCCTTCTCATCCCAGCAAAGTTTCAAATGTTTTCACACACGTGTGGATGTAGTCCTATTTTGGCAGTGCCATTTTATGATTAGCCGTAATAAGCCGGTGTGTCCTCAAAAACCACTATGAAAAATGGAATTATCCGGAGCAATATTTAAGACGGTAAGTAATCTTGTGGCATGTGTTATTCACCATCCAGGAACTGGTAAGTTTTTTAGAGCGTACCTTGTACTGATGTTAATATTGTATTATTGGATTTCACGAAGTCGTGTTTATGAATTCTTATACAGAGGTGTAGTAGCTATTTCTCGCAAACCAAAGGCACATACTGCTTTAGGTGCCACTTGATGAAATATTGCTAATAATATGATGACCGTCTCGATAACCGGATACGACCTGACGCATGTTAGAATTTCTAAAGACTTGGATGTATTGTTGTGAACATCCCAGGATAACCTGCTGTAGTTTTGGCACTCAATCGACAGGGCGTGGTAATGCATGTATACTTCATTTGACCTGAGCGCACGTGGCGCTTTCATTTAGCACATGGCTGCGATTAGTTTATCAGTCTGCAGCTATTTTCCGGAAGCGCCATTTTTTTGTAATTCGACTTCCAAAAATGTCTCAAGATTTATCTCGGAAACAATTATTTTGTGAATAATCCTCAGTAAGTGAAGCTATGCCTGCCTATGTTCCATAACATCAGAAAAGGGAGCTGACGGAAGTAGGCCTGGTACTGAACCTGAATTGTGCATTGCTTATTTGGTAGGCTTGGGGCCAATACTTGGTTATAAAATGGCGTCTTCCACTTTACGTCAATACACCGCATGCTCTGCCATGTGTTTGTCAATGCCACAGGTAGAATGCCTATACTTTTAACGTGTACTAAATTCCAATATCTTCTCATCTGTAGTAGTAATATAAGTTACTGTAAAACACTAGTCGGTGCAACAACGCCGATGCTGCACAGGTAAGTCTTTTCTGACAGGTATGTAGCGCAATGAGTTATTAGATATCATAAAATGTACGCATGTGGCCAATATGCCATATTATGTATGGTATATACTTTGAAGAAGGTTACTATGGGTAGCAATGCTCAGCAAAAGCCATAAGAAAGGAAACATCAACAGTTCATCCCACAATTCGTGCATTTTAAAAATGTCTTACAGCGTACAGGAGGAAGACAAATTCTGACAGGAAATAATGTCACAACTGCTTAGAATACCGGTATTATTTGAAATAACTAGCTAGCGATTTCATGCTATCCCCAGATGCGATAGCCGTGGGGTGAGTTGGCTAATTCTTCAACTGCAGAAGTTTTATATGGGAGTGATTTTTAAAAAAAGTATGATGAATGAATGAAGGCGGTCCTAAACAATTTTTACAGACAGAAAATTATTTTGATCTAGGTTATAGGAGAATGTGAATCACTCTAGAGTCTAGACTATAGGCTACATTATTGTTCAACCCACGCGTACTCGACTTGTAATTTTTTATGCCACGAGACATTGCTGCAAGTCAAAAGGGAGACAAGACGTGACAATATTTGAACCGTAGAGCATAGACTATATAGTCTAGTAAATTCGTCAGAAGAACCAGACTTGAGGTGCACCGTAAATTGACACTTTCCACATTTAGTGAGATCGTAACTAGTTCTTATCTGGAAGGTGTGCCAAAATGCATTGCCCAGCATACTTGGCAAGGTTTATGCATGCAGTCCTATAGACGAGCACTTACATAGATCCGATGTCTAATAATCCAACGTTTATCATGGGGCCTCACAGCTTTCTCTGCGAACGATTTATGATATTCTTCATATTAATATTTACCAATTAAATAACTTACGATAAAAGCGGAGGTGTATTACACAAACCGACAATCTGAAGAAAGTCAGTATTAGGATTGGTTGTGAGAGTGGCTGCATGTTCAGTACAGCATGCCTAGCAGAACACAGAAATTTTAAAACTACTTAATGCTGCAGTGGATGTGATGTCCTAACTTTATTATCTGTGGCTATAAAAATGGTCAAACTAGCTTATAGAAATCGTGAAGACTGTCACTTGTTGTATCTTTAAAAGCTTAATATTGTACTACTCTACATACAGTTTTCTACCTGCTATGCTGCTAAACGCAAAAACAAATATTACCGACCCTAATAATTAAGTAACTAATATTATAATCTTACCGGAACTGCAATACGTAATGAAGCTCACATGGCAATGACTGAATGCCTTCAAATTTTAACGGTGTGAATTAAGTATTTAGCGTTATTTATTACCTTGGTAAGGACTCATTATGGTGTGGAATTTATTATTGTTTTTATAGAGCTGGACATTTTTTAAATATGGTACGGTATACATTATATGAACATCCATTTGCACATACGTGTAACAGAATCTACACGGCCAAAACAATGAAGCAATTATTGTAAACTCCCGACAGAGTGACGCAAGCGCCAACATTTGCTTTATTATAGATCACTATTTCACAATTGACCATTATGGTATGGATATATTTTTAAAAGACGTATGTAAGCCGCAAGTAAAAACTGAACTTGGTGCTTTGCAATATTTATGTTGTGTAATTTGTTATCATCGCGATATCTTTGAATTTTGAAATTGCTTTGCATCGCCATTTTATGTCGCAACATGCTGATTTTTTCTTACACGGAAGAAATAGAGTATGGAAAATATAGTTAGGAAATATTATATACCGGTACGTGACTTGTTACCGATACCTAGTGTTTTTTTGTGCAAATTTGCTAACACTTCATTTTTTCCCTTAAACGTCAAGGGCAAGTGTTACAATCCAGTATAATGTTATTTTTAATTTTTTGTACTCAATTACATCGTTCACATTCAGATATAGTTGAGCTGACTTTTTTAACCATATATATACCTTACTGAGATTTTATCAGCAAAGTACGGCAGCTTGCGCAAGAGTTTCCGCATTGGAACATTATACATGTACGAATGGGTGCTGGTATTCAGTATAGAGATGGTTCAGAGCGGGGCATATTACCCGAATTTTAATTATTACTTAATATAGAGGATTCCAAGACTTGTTGGACAGCCAAGTCGCAATGAGCACCGGGAATTTCAATACCGGAATGAGAAATGAAATTCCAGGAACATTCCAGAAGTGCATCTCGAAATTGTACGTATTTGTACTGGGCGAGATTAGGTGGCTTTGAAATCAACTTGTGCGGCTATAACGTGCTATTGACATTTAATTTGTAAGGCTTGTGACCAATTTCACCACCAGCTCGGGGGAAACACCACTTGATTTGCAGAACACGTCACTTTGAAGAGATTTTGCCACCGATTTTGATGCCTTTGTTCGCTGTTTTGAAGTATCTTTTTAATAACCAGATTTTTGAATCAAGTGTCATTGACTTTTATAGCAGGCTACTACAGCAGTATCACATTTTAAATTCTGGCGTTATTAGTTGCTGGAGGGAACAACTTGACCAAAATTGCATTGTAACTAATTACATGGCGTGCTTAAAATAAAGTATTAAAAAAAACAGCTCTCGTCGACTTTGCAAAATTTCACGCACGATTTCGTAACTCAATGAAAACAGCAACGTTGCGACTTTGCGTGACGAGCCAAAATAGGGTGCCTCAAACTAATTAGCCGCTTTAAAAAAAATGGTGCCCTCCGAAATCGCTAATGAGCAAGTGATTTGCAAATTTTAAGCTTGCAGGGAAAACGAGTTGTGCCTCATCAAGGAGCGAAAAGTGGGATTTTCCTGAGGAAGGAAATGACACGAAATTCGAGTAGTCGAAGGGCACGCTCCGACCTCATAGAAGTCATGCCCTTTTTTAAATAAAAAAAAACAGACCTGGTTTTATTTCCTGAGGGGACAAATTTGCACTTGAGGTATTTTCCTCATCTGGAGGAAATGAGCATGATTTTCTGGACCAGAGCATGCCACATTTGCATGGTGACACCCGCATATCCCGCCAATCACAATCCACGTGTGGGGGGTGGGGACCGTCGTAAAGAGGCTCTTAGGAACCGAGCTAAGTGGACGCACAGGCCGTTTGGAGAGATGCTCCTTACCATCCAAATCTCATTCCCAGGGAAACGCCCAAATCCTTTTCCCTCCCTCAGCCTCTCTCCCTCGTTCCAGCTAAGCCTCAAGCCATGTCAAATGGTTTCCTAATCCCAGCCAGGAAAGTAAATCCGCTAATGTGCCGTCTGGATGCTGCCACTCCAAAAACCCGGGTGTGGACACTCGCCAGCGTCTTCCATGGCAGCATCTCTACCTCCAGTGTGCTGGAGGACTATATGCGCTGGTCGATATAGGATAAAGCTGTTTTGGAAATGGGATAGTCTTTGTGGGATTTTCTGATGCACTTGCAAAGTTTAGAAGTGGGTTGTTTTATTAGACCGATTTGCTACAGTAACGTAGGATCCAAAATGTCTTTCTCCTATGGTAATTCATATAAACTCCAGTCGAATTATGTGAGATGCATTATGATTTTTTCGACTTCGAAGCAAAGGCATTGGGAATATTTTCCTAACAGGTGGCGTTACCAGCTGATCCTAAGTATTGCATAAACAGTGTACTGTGCAGATTAATATCCACGATTAATTTTTATTTTACTATCGAAGTGATGTTATACACCGCTAGATGACCAAGGATAGCTATATAATGAAATACAAATTAAATAGAGTGCACTCTTGTAAAATGCTTCAATCAATGTTTACCTAAACACGTGCTGGGGTGTGAAAAATATTTTCAAATTTGGGAATGCTTTTTTGAGCCTCTGCCAAATTATGAAATAATAACAGAGTGATGAGTGAAAAAATCCGCAGTTGCTCTCGCATATTTTCAGTAAATATGAGTTGCCTAGCTCGCTTGACTCTCTCTGGTGGAAAGAGACACTATTTCCAACTTTCACGATACCACGCAATCAGCAGAAAATTATAATTTGTAACAAAATCTCGGTAATTGTCTGAAAACTGTTGTAACTTAATAACAGAAACGTATAATGTTGGTCGTCTCAAGTGTTTACCACGGAGAGAATCAGCTCTGGCTAAGTTATGGTTGAATCTCTAGACCACTGAGTGTGGCCACACAATAAACCAACTGGGCATATGCTTTATTTCCAAGTGAAGATTTTCACCATATTCACAAAGGAATAACTGGATTTAATTATGCTCGTGTGTTTGTTGTTATCCCTCTCCATCGCGGTTGGATGCTAAGAGTTTTAAAGATAGTACACCAAACGGCTCTACATATTACAATTTTATAACCTGTCCAGCTAACCTAGGTCCGCATTTGATGTTGATATTGACATTGATTGATATTTATGATGGTCAGTAACTACGGAAGTTGCTTCAGATATTGGCCTATATTGTCAGGCCAAAATACTCCGCATCATTTTGGGAAGGAAGGCAGAGTTACGGCGTGTGATGGCACTTAAGTTTAGATTGGATTGCTATTATAGCAGTATAGGAAATACCCTTGCGGGCATCTCATCCGCCAAGCGTGGATCCTATAGATGAGTGGTGATCTATACAGGATATTCCACAGCATATACTGCAAGTGGTATCATAATCTATAGGCTCAATTGACATCATTCTGACGCAGTAACTATGTCTCCCATACAAAAATGACATTTGTTCTTAGAATATGTGAAGGAATCGCATTCCCCGAAGCAATTCCGGCAGACACTGACCACTCTGTTTGTATAAGGTTCGTTAAAACGAGAGAAAATAACAATAATTTCCAACCAGGTATTAGTCAGTAACCTATCAGATGCGAATTTTATGACCTAAGCAATGTTGCTCATTGGATGCACACCGGTAATAAGACAGTGTTTATTAAATATCATCGTGCAAATATTTTTGCCCTCCTCTTCTCATATTAGCATGCAGCATAAGCACGACACAGTGAATACCATTTTCATCATTTATGTCAAGTTTCATTACTATTAGCTCTAGTGACGTTGACGAAATTTATAACCATAGTGGTAAGACTGCTGTTATTTGACAACGGGAGGATGCATATGCAGTAGTACAAAATATATAAATCTCATTAGAAGGGAGCATTCTGCCCAGGTGGTAACACTTCCAAGGGAATTAGTTGTCATGGTCTGGAAAACGAAGTCTGACACGAATTATTATTTTGTTTTTTTTGTCCATTTTAAAACATTGAGCGAGATTTTTAACGTGCATGCATGACTTACAACCTTGAAATGATACGTTTTGAATAATTCACATGTTAAGTAAAACCTTTTAATTATTCTTAGATAATATAAAAGAAGTCATAAAGCTGATACTGGAGGGTGGGGGTGGAGGCTTTTGGAATTCCAGATATTATGGAGACGAAAATGCTACAAACTAAAACATACACGATTACACAAGTACACTACATGGAATAAGACAGATATGCTGCGGTTGAATTATTAGAATTTACGGTGAAGAACCTAAATTATTAATTTTCGTACACATTAGTCTGACGTTGCCTCAATATTATTTATCTTTTGCTTATTGATATTGATGGTTATGACTCTGCATTTGCAGTACTTCCCCGTTTACTGACAGATTCATACACCCAAGTGTTTACACTTGGATTTCTGCTTTACATACCAGAAAATATCTTCCTGCAATGAAGCTTCTACATATAGCTACTGAATATTATGACAAACACGATATTCAAGTTAACCATGGACTTGATGCGGTCACATTCTTTTTAGGACCCAATTTAATGTTATTCTAATGATGAGACGAATCTTTGGATTGAAAATGATTTCAACGTAATATTCATAATTACTGTTTTTCTCAAGAAGATTATTATTGGTGGAGGTTGCCAATAATAAGCCAGTGAAATGATTAACGTCCATGATTAATAACTGTATCAGTATACGTATCCAAAACTATATGCCAAATAAATGACGAGTATTTTACTCCTGGGTATTACACATGTGAATAGTAAATGTCTATCACGTGTCACATTTTAAAATACATGCACTACCGAAAAATAATTACAGTATTACGTTATTGACAGTTAGGAATGAGTATAAACCTTCAGAATTCTGCAGGTATTATTGGTGCCTTAATTATAGAATCATATTGACATTTTTTATGCTGGCCACTACTTTGGACTGCAAGTTTTACGACAAAAGTCACACTATTCGGTCACTAGAGCAAGACAAATTACCCCCAATTTTGACCCACCCTATTAATCCTGCACTTAAAAATGCATCCCCAACAAAAACGGGCCTCTTTTTTGATACGGGCTACTACCTGCTCCACTTCGGTCACTTTTTTGCTCCTTTTTTTGGGGAAACCCCGAGAGAAGAGAATGAATGTAAGGAAGGTATGAAGAGAAGCCGGTGGGCTCACCTTTCAATTTTTTTTCCTCCTAAAGCAAGGTGCGGCCGCCCTGAATATTAACCAAGCTTGAAATTCTTCCTGCGGTCCACGCACACAAAAAAACTGACTGCCCCCCCTTTTGTTCCCTACGTGTGAGCGTAATTAATTATGAACACATTTCGTTTTACGAGCTGTTATAATAAGCATAACAGGCGGCGAAAGTTGAGACCCGCAATTAGGCCGACTTGTTAAGGGCATACATAACTGCCAGTGAGTATTAGGAGAAGAAAACTCAATCTTTGTTTTTTCCTTACAAGAGCAGGTGCTATAACTCAGATATAATTTTGTAATTAATTGTAACTGTAAGCTGTAATTGCAGGTTTTGCGAGTTTGACTGGAGGATCAGGTTGACGACGATGGAAAATTATTATCGACGCTAACTACCCTGGAGGCCTACGAGCCAGTGGTTTACTCACACTTATTTAATCTCATTATAGTTGCATGTTATACACCAAGATGTGAGTAAGCGCGGCTTGGAAATTCGCCAGGAGATTTCAGCAGTGAAAATCCTGCTTTACCACTAAATTCGCCCCGAAGGTAAATTTTCATGCGAAATATTTTATTAAATTACCTGTCGCTAGATATGCATACCAGAATTTGCAGCAACTTTAGCCCATGTTATTTAAACGGAACCTTTCATTTATGAAGTGTTGGTTCAATATGTAAAATAAACATTAAGGCAAATTAAATTTTGAGCACAGTTTTATGAAAAGAATTATATATACATTTTCCATCTGCATCGTGGGCATTGTAGAAAAACGCAAATGATGTGTAGAACAGATAATAATGCTACTTAGAATTTGGTCCGGGATTCTGTGAAGAAGCGCTGGTCTTGAGAGAAGTTGCGCGACTTTGAGCGGGGGATCTGAAGGGGCATTGTCCGGGCTTTTGCCGGGCCCGGAGAAACCGGATGTCCGCCTAGTTTCAAACCCAATTTCATTACCAAGTGTTTTCCAGGAAAATTAAGCGTCACGTGCATCCTAAGGCTGGGCTACTTCAGGTAACCACTATGCTGAGCGACTGTGCTTATTGAGGTTTTTGCTTTGACCTGAAGTGAGAGTTATTTGTGATTGGCCATGTATAGCAGTAAATTTTGACATGTTTTGAGATTTATTTTTGAAGGGCTGCACCTTGTATCGAGCCCGCCCGCCTGATAATAATTAAAAAATAATTTCGCTTTCATGTGAATAATTGGTTGTGATGACAATTATTGCATCCTTTGGGGAGATTTCCGGCACTCTATTACGCGTGATGAATGTAACCATAGCAATCGTATACACTTTATGGGCAGGTATAGTGTGATATTGCGTGTATCTAGCCTTATGTAACGCATGTAGCCTGCAAACTTAAACCTATATCAATATTGAAGTCCAGCGTATGTTATAAAAGTATGAAGTTGCATAATATGATTTGATTTTGAAGCGATTTTTATTGCTAGAATTGGATGCAGGAATTACAGCATTCCTTGTGTATGAAAAATTCTGCAATAAAAATGAATTAACAAATAACAATTAACAACATTAATGGTAGGCTACTGTGAAGTGCCTTTATCATCCAGCCAAGATTGAGATATTATTGCAGATTTTAAGATGTTACTTTCAAAAACAAACCTATATAGACCTATACCGATATCGTGACTCTAAAAATTATTTGACATAATTTAAATATTTATGCTTTCGCAGATGAACTGCACATTCGCGGAGAATTTTAAATATGACTCTGTAAACAGTTTGTAACAATACAACTTTTTTATTACTTTGGAAGTAGTGGTATATTTCTCATCGTCTCAATGTGTCTAATAACATCATAGCAGGCTGGTTATAAGATGGTGTTCACAGTGCTTTCTTACCAATACTCTCATAACGTTTCCATTTCATTGGTGATTTTCATGGTCACTAAGTGTCTCCAGAATTTTTACTCCACTGAGGACCTGATTTATTTCCCTAGATTTTCTTTTTTAGACCAATGCATAAATTTATTTCAACTCTAAATGTCATTTGGGCACAGTTTGGTGCAGCTCTGGACTTTCCAAGACTTGCAGGATTTTGCAATGAGATTTGTGGTACTATTCTTTGTAAAAATAATTTAGGATTTAATCTAAACTTGGCATCTTTTATTAAAACATTTTGTATCTGAAGTGATTGTAGTTATATTTTCATACCAGCCTGCTATGCCAAAAGTGTCCAGCTCCGTTATATACAGTTTCCCAACCATGTTGATGCCCCTTTCTTGCAGCATCAGTGGCGCATTGCGCGTCGTGCAATTAGTCACCACAAGTACTCAGTAACATTTCAATAACCCCGGTGCCTTGAATAAATCTTAAGAACCTCTCCACTTAGGCCTGAAACACCTCCCACTAGGAATAGGTTAATGTGGAAACGTCGCATTTTAAGTGCCTCGTTCTTTCGAATGGTTAGGAGTAGTGCTGTCGCCTTAATGCCCATTTTAGGGACTTATTTTGTGATGAGGCTTCCAGCTTTCCATTTACCAGAAACCCTGAAGAGACTTGTTAACTATGCTGCCTTGAGTGCTCGTGAAGTTTTAATCATACATCTACCTGCGCCTACTGCATTTTGATCCCAACCTGAAGAGTGCACTTCCAACTTACGTATAAAGGGAGATGTTTATTCACGAACTATACCCTTTCTAGTCCTTTCCTAAGCAAAGCACGCTGAAGTGGAATACTGTAAACATTTCTAGCTTCTCGGAAGTGTACAAACACACATTGATTCCCTGTTGCTAAGGGACCCCATTCTGTCCCAAGAAAAAAAGAAATCGAAAACTACTTGGCGCCATATTTTTTGAAAAAAGCGCTTCGCTTCCTTCTCCGGAATAGACCCCGGAATGGAAGCGTGGTAAGGGCGCAATTATTAATGCCGAAATTAAAATCCTTTGTGGAGGCTTGACTGGAAATTTCCAATGCTGGTGCTATGCCCACTTTATATATAGGCAAAGTGGAAAAGCGCCAGAGCTTCCAGACTGAAGCCTTTCTGACAAGTTTTAGCAAACTCGTTAAAGGAGGTGGGAGAGAGAAGGAGGGGGGGGGGAGGTCTTTGGGAAAAACTTTTGGCAATG
>JYFJ02008283.1:0-12872 GCA_000934665.2 Catajapyx aquilonaris
CCACACCGTCAACCCGCCCATCCCATACCGCCCTCGGATGGCCATGGACACACTCATCAGGCATCCCCCTGTCAACATGAACGGGAGGAGAGTGAAGGTGGGGTACATGCTTCCGATGGATATGGAAGAAGCGAGAAGGAAGAATAAACGAGGAGAGAGGCTAACCAGGGACGAAACATATTTATTAGGCTACGAGGCCAAGTTTAATTTCCTGATAGAAATTGTCTACCCTGAACTCAACGAAAATGAACTCTATCCAAATGGAAGCCTGACTGGACTGGCCAGAGCTGTTATAACAAATGAGATAGATGCGGCTGCAGTCATCTTGTATACAGATATAGCTTACAGAGCTGTTCGATTGCAATACCCAGTATTCTTTATGCACGGATCCTTCGTCACCCGAACTCCTCGACCCGTCCTCAGATGGTACGTCATGTTCCAACCCTTCTCTCTTCCCATGTGGATCACGCTCTCATTGTCACTGATCCTGTCATCCACCGTCATGTATCATTTGGACAATTCATCTACCAGTAATAATATAGGAAATTTCATCTCCACAGTCTGTTCAAACACCGCTTTTCTTCTCAGGCAGTTTATAGAACAACCATACCATCCCAGTAGCGTCCATCACAATCGAATGTTTCTCACCTTCTTTTGCATGTTTGTGGTAATAATAGTTTGTGGGTACAAAACCAAGCTCGTGTCATTCATCACATTTCCGGGATTGGAAACTCTCCCAGAAACCGCAGAAGAGCTCAGCAAGTCCTCCATGAAATGGGGTTCGACACTGCTCACCTCGCTGGGAATGTCACTCCTCTTGAAGGAAATGCCCGAGGACAGTCCCGAGCGACAAATGTTTAGAGACAACATAATAGTTCCGACCACGGACGAATGCTTGAGAAAGACTCAAACTGAGGAATTTGTGTGCGTCATGCTGGACGCCACATACCGAGAAGAGAAGGACTGCTACTTGGACAAGTATGGTAAATATACGGTTTTGCTCTCACCGAAACCATTGATCAGCTTGTATACTAGCCCAGCCCTGGGTCGAGATGACGTTAGGTTTGTCATTGCTGAGAAGGTAAACATCTGGTCGTTTGAAGCTGGGATTTATATTCACTTAGAATCTACTGCAAACCACTGGAATTTTGTTCACAAATACTTTCAAATTATGACAAACAAGGGGAAGCACCAAGCTGAGTCTGGAAGCCTTTTGAACATGGAAAAGTTTGCATCCACTTTTTACACATTGATATCAGGTCTGTCTATTGCTGCTTTTGCTCTCATTTGTGAAAAAGTACACTACACTACTCCAAGGCATCCATTTTTGCCGTAAAAGTCTCTCTTTCCTTGTTTATTCTCGTCCTCTGTAGTACAACAATATCACATTATAGTAGATGAAGCCATTCCTGACCTGTACACATCTCCATCCATTAAAGTGATGACGGTTAACTATTAACGTTTATGTTTCTTTCCATATAACCTGCTCTCTAAGGACACCGTATAACCAACATTAATAGCGCCTGTACTAATCGGAATGCGAGTCTCTATGAGCGAATTTGGCTCCAAGCTCCACATGATTTCCGAGTGCTTTGATGAGCCCCACTTTTCAGATTAAAGCCGAGCGAGACATTTACGTCCAGTGTGAATTGCCCCATCCCAGACATTTTCATGGAATTCCTGGATAATAATAATGTGCGAGATCATACCTTCGAGGCCCACTTAATGCATCCATCATTCATCAGGTGGAATGCATTTTGCTGCCATTTTCCTAACATTTCCTGATAATATCGATAAAAATAATGACAAGGTCAGCAAGTCGATTTCGATGCCCCTGCCGCCCTGCGTGACCACAGTGGGGTATAGGCGGGTGTCCTCTTCCTGATAATATCCCCTCAATTATTGCCAGTTGATCCACCTCTAAGTAGGGGTAGGCAGTGGAGGAGACATGTCATCAGAGGAGGCCTAACTCTTGTGGGTTATATGCTGTACCTAATCAAGGTAACAAAAACAAGGTTAGACCTTGACATTTGGGCAATGTGAACGGATAAATGAGGGTTCGGTAATTTAACCTACAGTCGCGCCGCTTTGGTAAATGATATGTGGGTTCTAGGCGATCACATTATTTGTCAATAAGTAGTAACTATTCTTTCTCATCTCGTGTGGAGTCAGGTCGTCTCTGGCTTCGTCTCGGGTGGGAATTGATCTAGACTAACCACCCAGGGTAGCTGCCAAAGCGGCCGGCTGTGTGGAGACATTGGCGGGAAACACTGTCCTCTGTACAATTAAATGATTCGGTTTTGAAATGTTAAGAAATGTCTAAAGTTTTGGTCTAACCTTAGTTTGTTTCGATATGAGCTTCATTTGTCCCTCGAGAAATAAAAGAAATATTCGGTCTCGAGTCAAACCCACCCATTCGTATGTGGGAAGTACTGCTGCGATCCTAACCCGTACATGCTGGAACATGCATGGTCTTTACACCACAAACATTGTTCTTGATGATGTACATGAAAAGTAGTCTCATACAAACAAACATGCTGAAGGAAAGTTTCATTTGTGCGACCTCCCAGTGTGTGAAGTCTTTAATGAGAATTTTCCGTATGCCTATAGCCCCCCCCGCCCCCCCCAGAAGCCCAGATTACTGCTTTGGGGTGACCGCACCAGTACTGTTCTTTCTTGTGGCCATGCCAGGCACAGTCCGTCGCATTGCCCGATGATTTTAGTCAGGTGCGAGCGTATAACGAGGGTTTATTGGGGGGTTGTTATCCGCCCAAAAATACTGTTCGTCTAGTGCAGCCACATTCGTTGCCGCGCCCCACAGACAGTATTACACATTCAGATCTTCTGAATGGTTTATAAGTTTGATCGGACTGGTGCTTTCATAGTTTATTCTAACAAAGCTGCAATGCACCATTCAACCGAGTCATCTCTAAAATGTAAACAATTTTTTTAGGTGGTGTTCTCATTTTGGATTCTGGACTTCATCATGGAGTTCTTCAAGGTCATCCTCGTACTCATTATAGCAGATATGCCTGGAAAGCAACAAACGGTAAACCATAGATGTTACCATATCTTGTATCCAAAAAATAACCAGTTGTTTTCCACTCAATTTGAGTAATAATACATTCACCCACTCGTACACTGGTAATACCACACTATTCCCTGTGAGTGAATCAATTAGTATTTCCAGACGAAAAGATGGTATCCGGAGTTTTCGTCCCCTTTATTATTACACGCTTTATATTAGCTTCACTGCGAGTGATGTCTGTCTGCACCTGTAGCGCGTTCGCTTTAGTTGTTTAGTTTAGTTTAGTTTATTAGGAAGAAGCCAAAGCAACTGTGGCTATCTGGCTGTAGAAGAAGCAAAGGTGGGACAGATGGAGAGAGAAACGAAGAGGAAAAAGAAGAGAGGAAAGACTGGTATCTCTCTTAGTCTGTCTCCTATCCCAAAGACCTGTCCGGCTTGGGAGGCCCTACCAGTAGACGAAGCTACCGCCGGCATAGCTCTTGGTGTCACGGGAGAAACGCAAACCCCACCACCACGATAAGGTGGAGATACCATGGGGGGGTCGCTTTAGTTGTCACATCGCTCCTTCCATCCTCTCTTTCGGGGCGGTTCGCCTTCCCACACCATCTAACGGTTCGTATTCACATTAGGGGTCACTTTCGCCACCTCAACGCCAGATGGCGGTAGTAGTCGCTACTTTCACACTTTCGCCACCTCAACGCCAGATATATACACGCTTTATATTAGCTTCACTTTGACTGTGAGCAGATTTGTGTGTTTGTCGCTTTGTCCACCCCTCTCTTCGCCATTGCCCCACCATCTATCGGTAGGTATTAACGTTAGGGGTGATTTCGCGCCTTCCCACACCATCTATCAGTAGGGATTAACGTTAGGGGTGATTTCGCGCCTTCCCACACCATCTATCGGTAGGGATTCACATAAGGGGTGACTATGCCACATCAAAGCCAGTCGGCGGCAGTAGTCACGTGAGGTCCCCATCGCTATCGGGAGGTAGTCACGTGATTGGCTGTGTTCGCTACCTCCCTACCATCGCTACACATCTCCGACGCTCCTTCCACCACATCATCGGGAGGTAGTGACGTGATTGGCTACCCATCTGGCAGTAGTAGCATTGCCCCACCACCTAACTTCGTCTCGTAGGAAAGATAAGCCCAAATGGGGGAGAACAGCCACTTCAAATTTTGTAACATCACCATCGTATGGGCAGTGACATGTGGACGTGCATTGTCTTGCAGGAAGAGCATGTTTGTGCGAGAAATTTTAATTGATGTTCGTATTTGAACCAAGAGTTGTACACCCACACCCACACATTTCATTTCAGTCAGTATTATGACACTTACACTTTACACCGTAGGCCTATACAGTATAAAATTATGAGTAGGCTACGAATGAATTTCACAGGATGGGGAACTAGGCTATATTAAATCTTTCACCCCGGTTGGCAACCACTGTAAACACTAAAAAACACACTGCACAGCAAAGACTAATCAACACAAACGTTTGTGTGTATACTTAACCAAAGTGGCACAGAGGCTATATGTAACACGTACGATAGTATTCCTCGTCATGTATATTTAGGCCTATTCGTGACAAAGACGCAGAGAGTAAACGTGACCATGTCACGTAGAGCGAATATGTCACTATTCCTTCTCATCTCGTGTGGAGTTAGGACGTCTCCGGCTTCGTCTCTGGTGTCATAAAATGTATCTCGTTGTTTGTTTCTTTGTTTGTTTGCTTGTTGTTTGCAGTGCACTCTTTGCGCCTTGTGCAGAGAAGAACACCAGAAATGTTTTGTACACATTGTGAGCCCAATAAAATGTTTATCAACCACTGACGTTGAATTCCTGATAAATATTCACAGCCATGACTTCTTTTTCTTTTGCCTTATGATGGACGTCCAATACCTGAAAGTACAGGACTGCACTTGGACAAATCTTGGACTCTCGATTTGCATTCTGAACTTCATCACGGCGTTCCTCAAAGTCATCATCGTCATCATTATAAGAGAAATGACAGGAAAGCAACAAATGGTAAAGCATCGATGTTATCATACTTGTCTCCAAAAAAATCTCCAGTTGTTTTCCACCGACGCGACGCCAGGAATGGTGGACATCGGCCTTGCTACTCCTGGGCCCAGATCAGTCAGCTGTAACTTGGTTAATTTTGTTCGAATTAATTTTATTTTCCAATATGTAAGAAGGTAATACCCTGACGACTCTAAAAAATTAATATTGCAACTAGGAAAACCCTCGCTCCGCTCGCTCTTTTCTAGGCCAGCGGCCTACAGTGCCCACCATATTTTCAATCGCTTCGGACTTATTACCAGTGATGATGCCAATCATATTCAAACCCCCCACCCCCACCCGTTCCTCCGTGCATTCACATATCCGTGATTCCCTATACCCTGCGGCCTGCAACCAATCTGGAATCCCATCTTTGCATTCGCTGAGAAATATGCATTTGCCCACCTCAACATACCCATACCTTTGCAGTTTAAAAAAAAACTCAAATTTATTATTGTATGAACAAAAATTCACAACCTCCACCGCCGCCTCTACTCGCATGCACTCGCACACATGTATCTAAATAATTATATGCACCCTGTCGGACCACGTTTTCCTAACTGCTCATGACTTCCCTTTATTATAAACAGCCAATGGAACTTGGCAGTGTATGTATTAGATCAGTGTTTCCCAACTTGGGGGTCGCAAAGCCTTCGTCTCCGTGGGGGTCGAAGGTGGCCGCGATTATTTTAATAAATTAAAAAATAACTACAATTTAAAAAATAATATTAGATTATCAAAAACTGGTTTCATTCTTCCCACCACTTTCTCTTGACGTTCTCGGCCTATCCCCGGTTCAGTGTTGAATATCGCGGCTAATCCTGCTTACCAACTCTTCCCACTGGGGATGACAGTACTTCCGCCAGATGTAAGAGGACCGTAACTCATTGTCCACTTCCCTTGCGGCGAGAAAAGAAAGCAAGTGTTACCGAAAGCATCCAAGAGGTGGCGTTGGGGGAAGGGGGAAAAAGGAACGGCACCCCAACTCCACCTGTTGGGTGCTTTTGGTACCAATGCGTTTTTTCTCGCCGCAAGGGAAGTGGACATTTTACGATCTTCTCATCTCTCTCGACGGGAGCAGTAAGGACCTCGTTTAAAAAAACCGAAATTATTTTACTTTGTTAATAAACGTCCATGGAGTTATTGGCACCACTGATAATCAACATCCCGACCTTGGCCAATGTTCGATTCGGTTTGTTTACGGCACGTTCCATTCCCCCCCTCCCCTGTTACGCATGTAACAGGCGTAATTCGTGAAGACGTGGGTGGAGGAAGGTGGAAGGTTGGAGGGGTCATCACGGGAGAGGAGAATGATGATTTGTGTCCTCGTTGGCGTCCAGCAAGCGACTGTGGCGTTCCTCCACCCATTGCGCATGCTCGGAAGGGGGGCCAATCGGAGGCGTCATGGTAACAATATGTCCAGGTAACAATGAACGGGGGCCAATAGGAAGCGGTGGCGGGAACAATATGGGGGCGGACCAATCAGAGGGCTTATACATAGTCCACAAGCATTTTAATATTAGATTATGTTTGAATCAAAGAGCTTATACTAGGAAGAGTGGAAAAAACGGTTTCCAAGCGTCGCCACTTTTTGGCCAGTTGTTTGGCCAGTGCTGGACACAATAGCATATAACAAGTGTAAACAACGACTTTGGCGTTACCTGGCAACTGGTCGTGTTCGGACATCGTCATGTGGAGAGTGCTTAGCGTTCTTTCTGTCGTTGCCACTGTTTACAGGTAGCGATTGATGCTGGGCGACCTATAGCGAAGGGTGTGTGCATGCAAATAATAGAAACAATAAAGGTAAGCATGCACACACCCTTCGCTATAGGTCACCCAGCATCAATCGCTACCTGTAAACAGTGGCAACGCACGTGGCAACGACAGAAAGAACGCTAAGCACTCTCCACATGCCGATGTCCGAACACGCCCAGTTGCCAGGTAATGCCAAAGTCGTTGTTTACACTTGTTATATGCTATTGTGTCCAGCACTGGCCAACGTGTTTTGTTGTTGGCTCACTACGCGGCGCCACTTGGCGGCACCGTCGAGTGCTGTCGAGAGGAATTTCAATAAACTGTGTTGATTTAATATCAAGAGGCACATAATTAAGAGTTATAAATCTAAAAACTGACCAATATGAGGTCGTATGGGGTTAAAGAACTAATTTTGAACCCGAAACTGATATTCTGCGCAGCTGGCCACCCTGCACCTAACAATACAAATAATCACCTCGTTGCTTAGAAATCACGTTCGAATTTTGAAATAGAACAAGTTCCAAGGCCGACATAGTGGGGCGTAGACGGTCGGGGGTTGGGTGCCGTGCCGAGTGCTACTACTGCTGTTCGCGCACGGGGTCTCGGATCGCATTCTTTTCATTACCAAAGGACCCTCCACGGCTCTCGAGTTCACGGTAGAAGAACAACAAGCCCGTCCCGCCACAAGATGGACATAGCAGCGGGGGGTATACATCTTCCTGTCATGACCACGTTCAGCATCATGACCAGTGTGTACAGTAGCCTACCGTGGTGTGTATTGTATAGCGCAGAGTGTGGGATTATTGTAGTGGCAATAAACTTCTGGCAAACAATTTGCTTTTCGTGATGGTATTTTATTCACAGGTGTTCTACATCGTGTTTTGTCGTCATTTTTTACACCAACGAGAGTATACGAGTACTTATATAGCTTATTTCCAACCTCCGGGGCTTTTATTGCCATATTTCCGGCACTGCCTCGATCTACCGTATTGTACAATACAGTATCGAGTTTCGCTGTCGACTCGCCAGGTGGCAGGTCAGTCGATTGGCGACACGGTTGCTATGCTACCAGCTGTTTTTTCCACTCTTCCTAGTATAAGCTCTTTGGTTTGAATGTAATTGGTGTCAGCTTCCTTTATAAGGTTTCTCATTGCATTTTGCTCTTGAGCGCGAAAAAGCTACTTCCAATTGAAATATTTATATTTGATCTCAACATGTGTATGAAATATACGATGTGTGAGACAAAATGCCGCTTCCATAATTATTTAAGACTAGCGCACCCGTAGCCAAAATTTGGCAAAATCTGCAATGATGAAGACAATGGGAATGAAAAAAATGGAATGAGAGGGCTCGTGGAGTGACAACTAAGAATAAATAGCGTATAGCTAGTCGTAAGGCGGGGTTGAAAAATTGAGTGGCATTGAATGAATGGATCTGTACACTTCCTGAATCGGACAGGAGAAAACCTCGCGATATACAGCATTCTGTGTAAACACTCTGTTGTTGGCGAGCAATGTTCCCTGTTGAGCAGTAGGAGTAGTGGACACTTTGACCTGACTTGGGTTGCGAGACCGGGACAGTGCCACATACAGCTGGCCATGTGAGAAGACAGGTTCATCCAGGGAAATGGTCACGTGCTGAAAAGTCTGGCCCTGCGACCCTGCCATCGCATCGTCATGGCATTGGCGGGGATGACATTACATGTCAATGAGCTTTTCAATGAGCTTTTCAATGAGACTCTTGTCAATGATGAGACTTTTGGATCCGGATCTAGCAGGTTATGATTAAGGCTAATAATAATAGCTGATTATTTATTTATTTGCTACCCAGTGCTGGAGCCATTGGCTCCCTTAGGGGGGGGGGGGGGAATACCACTNTATTTTTTCTTACGATTTTTTCTTTGGCATTTTTCTTTCAGGTGCAGGGATCAGGATATATAGGGATTTGTGAGGAAGGGATACTATTGTCTTTATGTTGGGGTCGTGTGCAGTCCTCCAGGGGGTCAGGTTGCAAGACAACCCCCTAGGTGCGGGTCAGAATATCCCCACCGACACCGCACCTCCCCATGGATGGGTTACGGATAGGAAAGGAAGGGGGCGGCTGTGGCCTATTATTTAGGAAGCGACCCCGGAATTTTTCTGGGAGGACCGTGGGAAACCACAGAAACACACGGTCAGGATCACCGGCCCCGGGACTCGAACCCAGGACCTCCCGATTAGCAGTCGGACGCTTATCCACTCCACCAACCTGCTTCGGTAATAATAACTGATAATAGCTGATATGGGCATATTTGAGTGACGCGGCAACATGAGGGATGAAGTCGCCCTCTGTCTAGGTCATGCTGTATGGCTTTATGGTACCTCAACAATATTGTCATCTGTTGTGGCCTCGGCAGGCACGGTTCGTCGCTGTATGTTTTTTGTGAATGCGGAGCGGCAGCGGAGCTGGGCGCTTATTGTGGGTTTCGTATCCGCAACATTATTTTACTGGCCGCAGGCCAACTAACGTTATTGTGGCTTTGCCAAACCTCCAATCCCCTGCTGATCCCACCGGCGATATCTTGGTTGCTGCCCCGGGAGGTTCATGCGACGCCGGCAAATAAGTCGCAAGGGTTTACTCTAAGTTAAGGCCGCTTCACAAACTCGGCGTTGCGAAAGCGGGGCGAAATGCCCGTTTTACAAACCCGGATTTGCGCGAGCGGGGCGTACGGAGAGCGGAAAATTTGCGAAGGGCTATTCACAAATGCTGCGTGCGATGACCGAGCGCGGGCGTTGCGCTGGCGTCCAATCGGGTGGACTTTCTGCGTGCGATGAGCGTAAGGCCCACACGCCACGCTTTCGCAACGCCGAGTTTGTGAAGCGGCCTATATGCGCTAAAAATATCTACGTTGGTAGATCCGGATCCAAAATGGCGGCAAAGTTAGAACGTGGGGCTTATATGACAGATTTCTGAATATTCTCAAGCTCAGATTGAATCAGTTGGCAGACCTGTTTTGGCGTTAAAGGAAATTGGCGGTCAGGACTTGTGGCGGTAAAGGAAATTGGCGGTTAGGACTTCTGGCGGGAAGGGCTTTCGGCGGGAAGCCGGATTTTTTTTTGTCAACAGCCGTGAAGTTCACGGCCTTCCGCCTGGCGGCGCTGGCGGCCGGCGGGACGGCAGATGGCTCCTCTCTTGGGCCACTTGGGTATGGTGGGTTGGCCTGGTGTACGTTTGCCGATGTTAGGCACGTGTGTACCGGCCGATAAGGGACGGAGGGTTAGCCTGGTGTACTTATGCCGCTGTTAGGCAAGAGGTACCGGCCGCTTGAGGTACGATCTATTCTGGAAAGGAGAGCTTCCAGCGCTGCCCAGCCGAAGGGAAGTTCACTAAAAGAGAGAGGAACCATCTGTTGTCCCTCTGGCCGCCAGCGCCGCCAGGCGGAAGGGCATGAACTTCACGGCTGTCGACCAAAAAAAAAAAAATACCGGCGGGCGGTAAAATGATTTAGTGCGGAAGGTGGCGGGAGATGGCAGCAGTCACAGTCACGACAGTTCCTAAGTGCTTTCCGCCAAGACCGGTAGGTGGCGTAGGTGGCAGCACTGGGGACGGGCCATGACGTCAGAGTGTCGTCAGAGTGACGTCAGTGTTCCAGACAAGGCGTTTATTATGGGGATTGGTCCACGAAGAAGTGAGATGATGGTGTCCAATTCCACAGCCACCATGTCAATCTCTAGCCTATGTGCCACTTTGCTTAAGTATATACTTAACCAAAGTGGCACATAGGCTATACGTAACACGTACGATATTATACCTCGTCACATATGTTTATTCGTGACAAAGACGCAGAGGGTAAACGTGACCATGTCACGTAGAACGAATATGTCACTATTCCTTCTCATTTCGTATGGAGTCAGGCCGTCTCTGGCTTTGTCTCAGGTGGGACCTCAGCTAGACTAACAGCCCAGGGGAACTCCAAAAGCGGCCCGGTTGTATGACGACATTGCACCAGAAAGTTTAATGAGTGTCCAAATAATTTCAGTCGCTTAATAACCAACTACAATAAATAATTCATACCCCGTTATCAGCCATCGGCTCTTTAGGGGGGAAGTTTTGTTTTTGCCTAGAACTCCTTGCTTTTCATTTTACTGTGCTCTTTGGGATAGGATAGGGACGGAAGAAAGCGGCTGTGGCCTATTAATTACGGAAGCAACTCCGGAATTTTCCTGGAAGGACCGTGGGAAACCACAGAAAACCACGGTCAGAGTTGCCGGCCCCGGGATTTGATCCCAGGACCTCCCGATTAACAGTCGGACACCATATCCCCTACTCCAAACTGCTTCGGTATAACCAACTACAATGTATCACTAGTACTTGTAGAAATGACTCTAAGCACGCGAATCGCTACGGAAACGGTAAATGTCACCATTAGTTGATCGATTTCGATGTCTATAGCTGCGACAAAAGACCGTAATAAGGTTGAAGATGTGTTTGTTCTGCACGCCTGTGAACTTGATCCGCCCCAAACTAAGGGGTTCAAGGTGAAGGAGACAAGTCACTAGGGCCTAACTCGGTGGTAGAAACATTTGCTCACAAGAGTACTTTCAAATGATTAAAGAAAAGGGAAAGGTCCACGCTGAGTCTGGAAGTCTTCTGAACATAAAGTCTGCATTCATCTTTTACATATTTGGTCTGAATCTGGCTGCATTTGCGATCATTTTTGAAATATCGTGTTACACTTCGATGTGTCCCATTTGGCATAAAATGTCTCTCGTTGTTTGTTTGTTTGTTTGCTTGTTCCAATCCCATGCAGTACACCCATTGCGCCTTGTGCAGAGAAGAGCAGCAGACACGCCTTGTACACATTGTGAGCCCAATAAAATGTTTATCAACCACTGACGGTGAATTCCTGATAAATATTCAGACCCAGTACTCATGCTGGACGTCCAATACCTGAAAGTACAGGACTGCTACTTGGACAAGTCTGTTATTACTGAAGGCCTGTATCAAGTTGAAGAGGTGTTTGTGAGACACGCGTATAAACTTGATCAGCAGCAAATTACGGGTTAGAGGTTACGGAGACATGTCATTAGATATGCCATAAGTCGGTGGTTAGAGTATCTTCTCAGGGCATCGAAAAACACGTAAATGGTTGACCTTTGCATTTTTGATGTCTTTTCCCGATGTACGTTGGTATATAAACGTCAGTAGCGAGGAGACAATCCGATACTGCTACTGATTTCATCACTGATCCTACATAGACGCGATTCTCACGGCATAAGGTAAGTGTCCACCTGTCCATACTGTTTTGCTGGTGCATCTGTGGGGCTTTGGGGGCATCGCATCAGTATTGTTCTTTCTTGTGGCACTGCCAGGCACAGTCAGTCACACTGCCCGATTATTTTAGTCAGTTGCGGGCGTATAACTATACGTTTATTGGGGGTTGTTATCCGCCCAACAATACTGTCCTCTAGTGTAGCCAATCGCTACATTAACGTTCGTTGGCCTGCCCCACAAACAGTATTACACATTCAGATTTTAGGAATGGTTTAAGTTTGATCGGACTGGCGCTTTCATGGCACCATTCAACTGAGTCATGTAAACCATTCTTAGGTGGTGCTCTCATTTTGGATTCTGAACTTCATCATGGCATTCCTCAACGTCATCATCGTCATCATTATAGGCGAAATGACCGGAAAGCAACAAATGGTAAAGCATCGATGTTACCATACTGATCTCCACTTGTTTTCCACTCAATTTGAGTAATTATTCACCCATTCGAACCCTGGTAATAGCACTTATTACCTGTGAGTGAATCAATTAGTATTTCCATACGAAAAGCTGCATGACCCTGCCGAGGTTTTGACCTAGGTCACACAGAACATCCGATTGCAAATATGTAATTAATTGATTGTGACTTCAGACAACGACCGAAGGGTCGAGGATCTCCCTCTCTGAGGACAGCGAGGAGGATGTGTTGGTGTCTGAGGTGGCGACGAGGCTGAAGACAGAGGTGTACCCCTCGTGCTCCGTGGGGCTGAGCACGGACC
>JYFJ02008284.1:0-12858 GCA_000934665.2 Catajapyx aquilonaris
TTTCTATTGAGGTTGCAAATTTGGGGTGAGCAAAGGACCAGGGAATATGTCAAAAAAACAGCAGTAACTGGACATGGAAGTAGGAGCACAAGGATGCGAGTTGTCAAGTAATCTGAGTTTATAATCGTTCTGTGAAAATGTGAGTGTCATATTGCAAAATCTAATTTATTATTACCCTGATCCTAGCAGCATTGCGAAATTGATTTTTTTGTTTTGTTATGGGTTTATTTTCGATGTGCATGTTGTGCACAAGGATGCCAGATATTGTGGAGTGGTTCATAAGCATTATGCGAAAATAAAGTGAGTGACATATTGCAAAATGTAATTTATCCTGATCCTGATCCTAGCAGCGGTGTGAAATAGTTGTGTTATGGGCGTATTTTCGATGTGCATGTTGTCTTCAAAGTTGGCCCACCTATGCATTCTGAAAATTCCAGAATAGTAACATGAAATATCTAGATCAATTTTCAGAATGTCTAACAGCTACCAGATTGGTTGGGCGGCACCCAGGCGGCACCCGAGGCCGAAGTAAAAGCAGTTGTGCATAAAGGGTCCATAGTGGCGGGCAGCTGATTTCGACCCAAGATGGCGTCAAAAGCGAAGTTGACGCCACCTTTTCTATTTACTCACCTTATACCCAACGGGCCACCAGCGCCTTACCTAGCGGGAAATTATGAACCATTTCGGTGGACTCCGATTGGCTGAAATCTTAAAGACGGCGACTTCTCCCCGTCGCGCCGCAGCGGAGGGAAGTTACAGCATGAGTTACAGTAATCGAGAGCATAATGCCATCATCAGGGTCAATCAGGGTGATCAGGGAGTATGAACATAATGGTATGTACAGTATCGTATCGCATTGGCCACTAGTCGCCAGGTGGCACTTGTGCGCGGGCACAATAATATTCTATTTCCGGGATTCCGGGTTACCTCTCCCTCTAGCGTGCCCTCTATGCACTTTGCCTCTGTGCAAGGCACATGATATTATGGTCGAGTTGCGCCTACGGAGCATGAAGAAAACGACCAATTGGAGCGGCAGCAATGGATCTGGGGAAATCCCCACGTGAGATGCCGGCCTTGTCGACATCGCACACCTATTTCTCAGCTTGTCTCCTTTCCAAATTCTCCCCGCGCTCCAGTGTTTCATCCGGAATGGTACTCGAAATAAATACTTGATACTGCATGTGTTTTGTCACCGGAAATTTTTCGACGCTCTTCATGCAGCTCCGTGCAATACATGCTCAGTGCGACCTGCTGAGGAATGAGGCGGCTCTGTCAATTTGTACACTTCTAGAGACATTGACTATAATATTGAATCGGTTGTTTCAAAAATTACTTTAGGTCCAGAGGGCCGTACCATATTGATTTACAATTTGTCTTTTTGCCATAAACGCATCCACACCCGGAACTGCCCGCAGTAATTATTGCATTAAAGTGTCGCAAAATTGGGTACCATAATGATTTTGTTATTAGAAGAAGCATTATAAGTTACATTATTTTATTTTTGCCTATTTAGGACTCTCTTGAGTCGCTATCCATTTTCAAAAGCTTGGAGACGACCGACCGGAGAATACGCAAGTCTGTCCTGATACACGTATCGGTGAGATGGGACTATAGGGGTCGTGCAAATACCACGTGACCGATTTTAGGCCACTTTTTGACCCTCCCCGCCCCCAGTGACCGACCGTGGTATATCAGCAGACCCCCCTCCCCTCTTCCCCCCCCCCCTTTTCACGTGGTTTAAAAAAAAGTGTCAATGTTATCAGAAAAAACGCGATCGAGAATGATAGCTCCTCAATTAAACTGTTTAGCACGTAAAAACCATGTCTCCCCATGTTTCGAATTTTAGGTTATTTTTAAGCCATGTGCATCTGTAAAAGCTCCCATATGTGCACATTCACCGTGTTCAGATATACCACATNACCGCCCCCCCCCCTCCCCCAAAACGGTCACGTGGTATTTGCACGACCCCATAGGCCGGAAAGTGGAAGTGTTGTCCTTGGAGTTTCTGAATGAAACTTGGCACAATACTATAGGCAGGTAAGTTATTAAAGAAAATGCAACCGATTTAGGCGGATGCCCACAAAGTCAAAAGTTATGACCTCTAGAACTCACAAGGGACACTATTTCCAAGGTCTCACCGATTTTCTTGAAATTCGGTACATTGGTAGCCCACCCCAAGGGATGAAAAACGCACCTAAAGTGACCTACTCAAAATGACCCGGTTGACCCCTTTTTGGGGAGCAGAGGTCAACTCTTAAATGCCGAAAACTCACCCATTTTCTTGAAATTCGGTGCATTGGTAGCCCCCAAAACGAGGTCACCGGGTCATTTTGAGCAGGTCACTTTAGGTGCGTTTTTCATCCCTTACCGGCGAAGTTTCAGATGTCGCACTCAAAAACGCTGACATTTTATTGCATCACTGGAAAGGGATAATTATCCTCTGATTACAAAGAGCTATATTGCTACATAGCAGCCATATTTGAAAAAGTCGCCGGAAGCATAAACCCCCTGCAGATGAAATGAAGCATCGACATTAGCACCTACAACAGTTTGTAACAATGCGTTCCAATCATGTCCGTACAACGATCACATCTTACGTATACTAATAATTATGACAGTGTGGGATAGTACCGTACAGTACAAAGAGAGAGAGAGAGAGAGAAAGCAGGGAAACTGTTTTTAAATGTATATTTTTGTCGGCTCGGTAGAAGGCCAAATGTTGGCCCATTGCGGCCCATTGCATATACAAAATATTTAGTCGTAATCGTGAGATGGTAAGGGAATCGACTAATCGCAGTCGAAGACTAATCGACGGTTTTTTAAAAATCTTACTCCGGTGACTTGGCGACTTTTGTGTTAATAACCAATATTGAAGATGTTCGGAAAGGAAAACCGAAAATGTTCAAAACTACTTCAGGTATACTTAAATATGTGACTTTGGGTACAAAAAGTCGCCAAGTCACCGGAGTAAGATTTTTAAAAACCGTCGATTAGTCTTCGACTGCGATTAGTCGATTTCCTTACCGTCTCACGATTACGACTAAAAATTTTGTATGTGCAATGGGCCAATGGCCTTCTACCGAGCCGACAAAATTATATATTTAAAAACAGTTTCCCTGCTTTCTCTCTCTCTCTTTATACTGTACGGTACTATCCCACACTGTCATATTATACGTAAGATGTGATCGTTGTACGGACATGAGTGGAACACATTGTTACACACTGTTGTAGGTGCTAATGTAGTTTGTACGATGCTTCATTTCATCTGCAGGTGGTACGGCTTACGACAAATGAGGGAACTTGATCTTCCGAATTTTCCAGACCTATAAGCTGGATTTGACGCCAATCGGGCACGTAATTTGAGAAAAATAATTTCTGTATTTTTTTCAGAACAAATACAGAAGCGACTTTTTCAAATATGGCTGCTATCAAGTATAATAACTTTTGACCTTGTGGGCATCCGCCTAAATTGTTTGCATTTTCTTTAATAACTTACCTGCCTATAATAAGGGTACGGGAGAAGAAGGTGATAATAACGAACCTTGGTTGGAAATAACGAACCTACGTTTTTAAACATATACATATTCCTGCCGATGGTGCAGAGTTTAAATTAAAAGTTACATTAAGACATCAACAAAGATAACTTACAATGAAATAATTTTTATTGCACTGTAATAAAAATGGTGCTGCAATTTTTCTGGCGGGCTCTGATCGAGGCTCTGATGCTTTACTTCATTATTTCATTTGGATGCAGCATTACACTGCACTTAAAGATAACCCAGATTGAGCTTGGGTATAGGATATTATTTATTTTCTGCCATCTTCCACCTCAGACTGCAAGTTACAAGGCATGCCATAACAATATCTGGCACAGCACAGTCAGGAATTGTCATTCACTCCACTAACTGTGGCACAAAGAAAACCTTATCACAACATAAAAGTTATTGCCACTTATTATCTGACTGGCAGGCATGAAACTGACCGTGAGAAAGAAGGGAGAAAAGGAAGATAATGGAAGAGAGAGGTGGAAAGGGTTATCGAGAGGTTATTCTGGGAAGGTGAGCATTCGGTTCATATGACCGACTTGCTGAGATCATGAAAACCAACGTGACGCAACATCTTCACCGATGAGGATTATAGAGCTCAATAATGAAACACGTGGTAGGCCCATAATAAATATTTGCTGAATTTATGTTCCCACTTCCCATATGCTCAAATAGTATTCTCTCGATCTCTACTTTGGAAAACCCGACTCTCTAAATTGACACGATAAGCACAGAACTTACGGAAACTCTAAGGGCCGGTTTCACCGAGCTCAGTATATGATAAAACCAGGGTATTTCTCAAAATCCCTATCTATTTGTATGGATTTTCCTAAAGAAACCTGGTTTTATCATATACCAAGCTCGGTGAAACCGGCCCTAAACGAGTATAACCAATATAAGAAGAAAAATGTTTGTCGGTGTGTGTCACATGAGAGAAAATGACAACGGGGGAGGGGGTACGAAAATAACGGAGCCAGGAAGACTTTAGTACTCAAAAATTATTATTGTACAAATTGCCCGTACACAAAAAAATCACTTTCTTTTCAAATAATTACACTTTCCCTCTGATTATACTCATCCAAATGCCGGAATTCAGAAAAACGGGGCCTGGATCAGCAGTGAGCCGCGCAAATCCGTAAGAACTGTTCCAGATGGTGGCCCCCGGGTTCAAATCCCCGCCCGGGAGTTACCTGTCGCTTGCAGCCAGTGGGTCTCTGGCCCGCGCCTAAGGAGACGTCTTGGCAACCGGCCTCCTGGGGGGACTGCACATGACCCTTTTCAGACATTGCACTTGCACTGGTGTCCCCTCCCAAATCCCCCCATCCTTACGACCTTACCCTACTTCCCTAATTGTCCTTGCACGGAGTCTGAAGAAAAATTGGAAAATCATTCAAATGGTGGTAATCCACTCCACTAAAAGGGCTTCGTTCCCTCCAATGGGGTAAACAAAAAACCACAAAAAAACTACTGTACCATTAGCACAGTGATCAGAAAAAAGCTCGTGTATACTTGTATACTTTATACACGGAAGTTGAGGCCCGTTTTCTCGAACAGTGGTTCAAAACTTCAAATTATTCAAACCGGGTTCAAAACCGGTTTAATCCCTGATAAGAAGCTGGTAGTGGCACGGAGCCTTGAGTCATACAAGCACAGTCTTGGATGACTCAAGGCTCCGTGGGTAGTGGTAAGCACGGAGCCTTGAGTACACCATGCTTAGTGCATGGTGTAGGCTACTCAAGGCTCCGTGGTGGTAAGGCTCTTATCAAGGGTTTACACCGGCTTTGAACCGGGTTTAATTTGAACCACTGTTCGAGAAAACGAACCTGACTCGGATAAAGGCCGTTTCAAATGATGGGTCGTAATCCTAACTTATATTCGTCTGAGGGTAGTGCCGGTCAAAGTTTTAATAATAATAATAATAATAATAATAATAATAATAATAATAATAATAATAATATGGGGTTGGAAGGAGGAGGAAAACGTGTACATTGAATCACGATATGTTCTCCTGTAAATAGTAGCGTAAGTAGCCTAACGGGTTCTTAAACTGCGGGATACACCTCCCCAGGGCAGGTGTAGACAAATCAAAAACTATAAATAGTTTTATCCATATTTATGCACACAAAATTCTACAATTCCCGTACCATGTACCATAATGGTACACAAAAAATACCATCATTTCGTCAAGTTCAATGTTACTGTGTAATTCCACTTCTATGAAAAAAGTGCTACCAATTTCATCAAATACACACCCATTCAAATCTCCCAGTGTTACATTCACCTAAGCTCGTGTGACCTTGAACTCCCCCCCTCCCATTCCTCCTCTTTACGACATTAACTTTTTCATTTCAGGATATTACATTTGAATTACTTTCATTGACATTAAATATGCAATCTTGTAGAAGAGTACTGTACCATATTTTTTTGGAAAAGTCCCACAACTTTCGAGGGTTGGTCCCATAAGCTCGGTTCCACGATCTGGCGTTGCAAAAGGTTTAAGAACCACTGGTCTAAATAATCAAAACAGTAACTATAGTGATCACATAAATACAGGGTTTAAAAAATAAACAGCCAACTGCTAGTTTATTTTTTTGTGGTGAAACATCGACATTGTAGTACTGTACTGTACATGATCTCACCAAGTCCATTTTTTGGGGGTGTAACACAAATACGTCCAGCCATAATGTATTGTCATAATGTCATTGGTATTAATTGCACATTTGCGTGTGTAGCTGAGCCGCGGAAACATATGGACGCAAAAAGTTTCAAGGTGCAAGTTAAGTAATCATCAGCTTTTGCTCATTTTACGACCAGGTTTTTATATACTTGGCGGCTCTTTTGATCTGGGACACCTCACATGCATTGGCCCGCATATATTCTGCATTATCAGAGAATAATTTATTGCAATAAAATTCCACAACTTCGCTGTAACTTCTGGGACTACTGTCACTATACTGGGACTTCCTTCAGAAAAAGTAATACTTGTAGTAACAACTTCGTCCCTACTAGCTACAAGTAGTTGGAAACGTTGAAAATTAATGTTACAGGTTCCCTCACACTCTTACCCATCCATACCTGAAGGAAATCAACCTGACGGGAAATGATTATTTCGTAAGCAGCTCTATCCAGCCCGATCCAGCCCGCCGCCGAGTCAGTGTGAGAAATACGAAATCTGCCAGTGAGAAGAGCGCGCTCCCAATAATTTGCTTCCACGGCCACCTGTTATTTTAAACTCTAAAATTTATTTATTTTTAACCTCTAACATTATATTTGACAGGTCCAATTCAGTCACGGTAAATGAAATGGGGTTTCCTTTTTTTTGTATCACCTCATCGTGCACGATGTGGTCGTACAGTACGTCAATATTAATGACTGATGTAATATTGCAAGATAATTGTCACAATTATATAAAAATTATCGAGCGCAGATATCTACACTAAATATGCCGTTAGTTACGCTCGTGGCATATATTATGCTTCTCATTTCCCGCGTACAAATCAAATACCAATAAAATAATAAAAAAATGTATCCTCTTCATTATATTTTCAAAATGTTATTCTGACCTGAAAACCTGCCATTGCCCTGTACGCCTATGGAATGTCTTGAAAGGAGGGCGTCGTCACATCTAGTAGCCACACAAGCGAATACGAGCCGAGCTGAGCTGATCCGGTGGTAGTTTTGAAACCTCTGGCGAGAAACAACGCAGCCGCTTTTATAAGCAGCTTGAACACGTCATATCATATCATGCGACACTGACTAATAACCCAAATATTGCGAGTATGCACGATAAAACATTTAGAAGAAAGGAACGGGCACGGCACAGGGATGCCTTAAGATCCTCCAATGGGTATAGGCGAATAACCGCGGTAATAACCGAATGACGCAATCGAGAAATAAGTTCCTCTCAGGTAGTCGGAAGCGCAAGACCGTATAGTCGGAAGAAGGAAGCGGAAGTGTGGAGCGAAACAAACAATTTTATTTGCAGAGGACCAACTACTGTAGCCTACTGTATAGAAAAACGTATCACGTATAGCCTACAACTGTACCGGCATGCCAAGGGAAATAACAAGAGCTATTCCCATATCCGAGCAGGTTCTCTTGCATCAGTGTGTATATCATTTTCAAATATGCATTACATTTGTGTTACTGGAGTTATCTAATATATTCATGTACGTGGGATAATCAATATCACCGGGGATCCACGGTGGCCGAGACGGTAACGTCTCGGCTTGCTGTGCGGAAGGTCCCGGGTTCGAACCATACCCGGGAGTTTGCTCTCGCCTGCGTCAGGAGGATCTTTGACCCGCACCTTCGAGGCGTCTAGCAACCTAACCTCCAGGGAGACTGCACATGACCCTCTTTCAGACATTGGACTTGCAGCACCTGTGCAGCAGATAATTGCAAAATTGAGAAGAATCGTTCAAATGGTGATACAAGCATCAAATTTGGCATGGATATTCTCCAAAAGCCACATGTTGAGAAAAAAATTGTTAGCCACCCGAAAAAACGAACATAGAGCTACAGGGTGTACCAAAAAACACGATGGAAATTAAAAATCATTCTGTAGAATAAGCGGAATGAATATGTTTGTGATGTTACCCTACGTTTTGCGGTCACTGCTTCATATTTTGAGGCAATTATCAAACTCAGACTTACAGGGTGTACCAAAACCAGGTTAGAATGTAAGAATCTGCAGGTATATTATTAGCGGTATAGGTGAAACTAATGTTTCCCCTGTTTTTACGGTCGCTGATTTACATTTTGAAGCAACTGTCGATCCAGACCAACAAAATATATCATAAGTATATACCATAACCATTCCAAAAGTGAGTGCTCCCACAGCCGAGTCAAAAACCCGAAGGAAAATAGATTTTTCACTTTTTTGGTAGGGCATTGACGTTTTCACATATGAATGTCTTGCAAGTGAAGCACTCGGTGCATAATCCGTTTTCCCCCTAGGTTTTCATAGAAAAATTTCCCATTTTCTTAAATTGAGAGGAAAAGGATATTATGTTTGAATACATTGTGCGCACAAACGCACCTGCATATGGCATGATTGGGAAACGGTAAAAACGGAACATTTAGGAAAATTAAGTATCTGGTCTTGTAGAGCATTGATTTAGAATTGTGAGAATAATATCAATGATCGGTAATTGTTTCACGAAAATCCGAAAATTTTTAATTTGCAACAGCCAGCACATTTTCACAAAATTTGAAGTTTCTCTATAGGCATACAAACGGGAGGAAGTTCGAGGAAGTTATGAAATTGGCTTTAAGTTGACCTGTATAGGTAATTGGGAAGCTCTGCAGTAAGATTTCATCTGCGGCTAGCTGCGGCTGCGGTAATTAATATCCCACAAAAAACATTTCTGTAAAAAAAGGCCAAGTTCTCCTGACTGCTTGGCCATCAAAAGTGGTGAGACCTGAAATACGGCCAAGTTCAACGTCGTACTCATTACTGGCATTCTCAACTTCTTCAACCTAAACCACTAACTTTATTTTTCCAGGTCGGCCTTAGGTTTAATCATCAAAAAAAATTTAATGTCATTTCTCCTGATGTCACTTGGCCATTGCTCATGTCCGAGGTATTGTTGAATTCTACAACTCTTTCCATCTTTTAATAGCAATGGCCAAGTGACATCAGGAGAAATGACATTAAAATTTTTTGATGATTAAACCTAAGGCCGACCTGGAAAAATAAAGTTAGTGGTTTAGGTTGAAGAAGTTGAGAATGCCAGTAATGAGTACGACGTTGAACTTGGCCGTATTTCAGGTCTCACCACTTTTGATGGCCAAGCAGTCAGGAGAACTTGGCCTTTTTTTACAGAAATGTTTTTGGTGGGATATTAATTACCGCAGCCGCAGCTAGCCGCAGATGAAATCTTACTGCAGAGCTTCCCAATTACCTATACAGGTCAACTTGAGCCAATTTCATAACTTCCTCGAACTTCCTCCCGTTTGTATGCCTATAGAGGAACTTCAAATTTTGTGAAAATGTGCTGGCTGTTGCAAATTAAAAATTTTCGGATTTTCGTGAAACAATTACCGATCATTGATATTATTCTCACAATTCTAAATCAATGCTCTACAAGACCAGATACTTAATTTTCCTAAATGTTCCGTTTTTACCGTTTCCCAATCATGCCATATGCAGGTGCGTTTGTGCGCACAATGTATTCAAACATAATATCCTTTTCCTCTCAATTTAAGAGAATGGGAAATTTTTCTATGAAAACCTAGGGGGAAAACGGATTATGCACCGAGTGCTTCACTTGCAAGACATTCATATGTGAAAACGTCAATGCCCTACCAAAAAAGTGAAAAATCTATTTTCCTTCGGGTTTTTGACTCGGCTGTGGGAGCACTCACTTTTGGAATGGTTATGGTAGGCCTACTTATGATATATTTTGTTGGTCTGGATCGACAGTTGCTTCAAAATGTAAATCAGCGACCGTAAAAACAGGGGAAACATTAGTTTCACCTATACCGCTAATAATATACCTGCAGATTCTTACATTCTAACCTGGTTTTGGTACACCCTGTAAGTCTGAGTTTGATAATTGCCTCAAAATATGAAGCAGTGACCGCAAAACGTAGGGTAACATCACAAACATATTCATTCCGCTTATTCTACAGAATGATTTTTAATTTCCATCGTGTTTTTTGGTACACCCTGTAGTTCTATGTTCGTTTTTTCGGGTGGCTAACCATTTTTTCTCAACATGTGGCTTTTGAGAATATCCATGCCAAATTTGATGCTTGTATCACCATTTGAACGATTTTACACTTATCCGCTGTACTACCTCCCCAGAAAGTAGAAATCCCTATCCTTACCCCATGTCCTTTCATCCTTACACCGAAGTTGAAGAAGAAAAATACAGAAAACTGATGGAAAATGGTGGTATTCCACCCCACTAAGAGGGCCTCTGGCCCTATCACAGGGTAACGCAAATAATAATAATAATAATAATAATAATAATAATAATAATAATAATAATAATAGTAATAATAATAATAATAATAATAATAATAATAATAATAGTAATAATAATAATAATAATCAATATCACTGCATTTTCGATAACCTCGTTCTCCACCATGCAGATGTACGCGTACCATGCTGCCAGGACATCTTATTTCCATACCAGCGCTTATTAGCATAAATAATTATGCTACGATTGTTAAACCATAAGTAACGTACCGTATACATAAAAACTGATAGGCTATCGGTGATATCGGGGAACTTGAGGGCTTATATCTTGTGCTAATATTGTGTACAGGCCTACTTGTTGCTTTTCTGTCAGCGGGGAAATCCCCATGGCATGCGATGAGGAAGAAGTGAAATGAGTCAGAATGATTGTGTAACAGTCAAGTCGAGATCACAAGGCCAGATCAGGCCAGATGCATGATGAGCGATCATTGACTTCGACGTTGCCATGTCATGGGTCTAATATACTAGCAGCTCTTGATACTAGTGAATGTAGTGACTAAAGTTCCCCTCACGAACCTCAAATGCATGTCATTGTTAACAGTTTCAAAGGCCCCGGAATAATATTGTCGTCAATTTTTACCCCCCGCTCCCCCCTCTCCCACCTCCCGTTTGCGCATTTTAATGAGTAATGGCAAGTATAATGGTAATAGCTGTGAATGGCGCTCAATTATTGCGACTGCATTGCCCCTGCGGCCCTGCATTGCATTGCAAAGGGCAAGAGGTATGCCAAAATGTCGATGCTTTCTTCCATATGGCGAAATAAACGGAGCTGTACATGTTATCCGGGACGACTTTATTCAAGGCCACGCCACTGTTATCTTCAGCGAGTGCTGTCCTCTCTCCTCCCGCCCCCTCCCGTGCCTCCCCCTACGACCACGTGACTCAGCCAGGCAAGAGTATCAGAGGTCAGCGAGCAAGGTTAAGGTTATCCTGGCCAGACTGTAACCCGCATGGCGGAACAAAACTTTATTCACTGATGATAGCCTACATTGGCACTGCTGGAAAAATGAAGGGACCGAGCTTTCTACTGGCGTATACCCGATGTGCTTACAGTATAGGAGGATTCCACTGTACGCACTTTGTCAATTACATTCACCTAAGCTTGTGCAGTGGCGTAGGCAGTGGCGCCCNNCCCCCCCCCCCCCCGAAATGTTCGAAATAGCATTAGAAAATAATTATACATAGCCCGTGGCGCACAGCAGGCATTTACATTAACGCTACCAAGAGCTAATCGCTACTGTTGGAAGTTGTTTAGGAAACACTTTCCAACCACATCAATGCATGTTTATAGTCACTAGGGTAGTCTTACATCACTTTTATACCAGCCAGCGCCATCCACTACATCTCTGCCAGTATATGCACTGACACATTGCCTTTTGTCACTATATAGGTAGTGAAAGGCAGCAGTGTACAACAGGCCATTTCGTCCCAGTTCCAAACAGGCAACCCTGGCGAATGGATTGCCATTGCCTTGCAGAGGTGGAACATGCTATAATACCTGTCAGTCAGGTGGAGGTATACCGGCATGAGGCTCAGGCACACCTGGAGTGTACTCTGTTGTTCCAACCCAACTGGTCCTACAAGGGTAAGAAGCCAACTTATGCTTGTATTCAGACAGTCTATACTACCTAGCACATACTTGCAGGGGGTGCTGTACTCGCAGTTGTGCGGAAGTAGGGCTTTTGACGTCCTGGACAACAAGCACATCATGTATTCATTGCGTATTGCCAGAAGAGGAGTCTTCAACGCAGGGTGGGGGGCAGGACCAAGGAGATGCAGCCAGAAGCTGTCAGCAAGAAGGCCTCAAAGTAGATACCTGAGAAGACTCAGGATCGTTAAGTTCGGACCACTAAGAAGGCCAACAAGCTTAAATAAGCAAGAACAATGGTCCCAGGTACCTAACTGTCAAAAATACTAATGTTCCCCCACTGACCATGAAGCTGTGCCAATGTATTCAGCAGACTGTGGAAGATGTGCTGGATGATGGGAATCTCACAACCAAAGTACCGGCAAGAGCTCTTATTCTTACCTTCCTGAATGTTGAAATTTTTTGTATTTTCTGATTCTGCTTGGCCTATAGTGTTGAGAAAACATCACCTCCGCTGCTAATTTCCACGTTAGCAGGGTGAAACTACAGCCAAAATGCGATGTTCCGAAGCCACAACACCTGCATCCGGTCGCGAGTCGCCGGTCCCGGCTGCCCGGTCGCGGTCACCTTTTACCTCGTCTGTAGCGCTCTCCGGTGCCGCTAAGGAGAAGGGTCATCTCGCACGCTTTGAAGTCGAAGGCGATTATAATAATGGAGAGCCAGGATCCAACTCT
>JYFJ02008285.1:0-12853 GCA_000934665.2 Catajapyx aquilonaris
CTCTGAATATTCAGTATTCTCTGACTTGTGACCCTCTTAACTCTTTCTATCAAAACCTTAGCATACACTTTCCCTGGTACACTTAACAAACTAATGCTTTCCGAATCAAGTGAGTCGAAATCCTTTTAGATGATCTCGGAACTTGGTGAAAACAATCACAGATGTACAGACCTATGACATAATGCTGCATATCAAGTTTCAGCCACATTGCGCAATACCATTGGACCCGAAGCTTTCTAACTTTGCACTTTGTGATGAGAATGTGCCACTTGGCGCATACTTTCTGGAGGTCTTTAGGAACCATTTTATAGTTGGCGGCACCTGCTCGGTCCCTTAGGTCAAAAGAAAGAAAACACCATTTCGTGCCCTCTGCATAATTATACAGTTTCCATAAACTTCCGCAATTGACAGGTTTTTGCTACATTCAGGGTCCGTTATGGACAGGTGTCACCTCATTACCTTGTAATACATCGGCATAATGCTGGCAGAGTGGATCTGTGTCATTTTCTGCCATTCTCATGCGGTTTTATCCTACCTTTAGGACATTTCTATGTTTTGAGCCTCATGGGTTGGCATTCTTGGCAATCCCGATTAACTCCTGACCTGAGGGGCCGATCAGTTGCCGCAACTATAAAATGATTCCTAAGGAAAAGAAACGAACTGTTATCACTGATTTATTGGTTTCATGTTAATACATTCACGTACTACATCTGCAATGACCATGTGCTGCATGTCAAACAAGAGAGACTATGTGATGGGCATTGAGGTCAGAGGGTGTCACACTTACTTGCATCGGAATGACTTTTGAAACAGAAATTATTTGGAGTGGATTATTATAGAACAGACAACACAAATTAACTTTCTCATAGGTGCATCAATGAAACCGATTGGTTATTGCCCTCCCCCCAAGTAAAGGATTGAAAAGTGCTCTTTATTGTGATGTTGTGCTACTTTGCTTTGCGTATCAGACGTCATGAATATATCGACAATGTGGAGGAGAACATATGAATCTGCGCCCGTAGTGCAATTATTGACTATTAAATATATTTTTCTGACATCTAGCTACTGCTACATTTCCGACATTTTGCAAAGATACAACTGAGCTCCGTTTATATGCAACCCGAATTAAATGTGCAACAGTCTTCCCCTAGGCAGTATTATTTGATGCAAGGCATGAAAGGGAATTATTATCTGTGAAATTGTCGACTTGATCATCCTCAGCACCGAAATTGCTTGCACTTTTGCAGTCAGAAAGAAGTACTTCAAAACCTATACATGCTTGTGAGTTGTGACATCTTATCACAATTTATTTGTGTGACACGAATGCTCTTGTGTTTTGCATGTCGGGGAGGTGCAACAAAGACGGGCTTTTTTTATACAGCTATGAACCAGGCCAGAAATATAATGTCCTTCAAGTGTGAGTGAGGATGCGATGCAGGAGAGCTAGAGTCATAAGGACGGAAGTGAAAATGCAACAACAGAAAATATTAGCAGACAGCGACTGACAGTCAACTTCCAATAAAAACTCAACTTGAGGTATGCTCCTGGCAGTGGCCCTTTTGGTCCAAATGGCGTCACTTATCTTGCCACATATGTCATTGTGACTTGATCAGTAATGAGAGCTGTCTCGGTTGTATTTGGGATCTGCACAATCCAAGTACCGATGGCGCTTCTTCCACTCACTGGTGGTTAACTAACATCCTGCTTCAGCCGAATTGCTGACACTTTGCAGCGATGCAACTGGCTCCATTTTTGTGCAACAATAATCAGAAGTGAATGGGCAAAAACCTGCGCATATAGGAAGTAATGCGTGTATTTAGTATTACTTCCTTTCCGCATGGTTTTTTTGTGTGCACATGACAAAGGACACCTTATCACAATAATTTGCGTAACATGAACTCTTAAGCGCTTGTGTTTTGGATCGCAGGGAAGTGCAGCAATGACAGTGGCAAGCTATGTTGTGAAGGGGTGACCCAGGTGAGAAATACCTGTCACTGTGATTCGAGACAAGACAGCCAGAGTCATGAGGACACAAGTGAAAATGCACAAACACAAAATAATAGCAGACAGGGACTGAGAGTTAACCACTGAAAACACACAACGTGAGATATGTTCATATTATAATAGTGTAATTTTGGTCCAAATTCCATCACCCAACTTACCATGTCTTTGTAACATGGCCAATAGGAATTTTTCAATTAGGATCTATTATTTACGACATGAACAGTGATAGTATCCATGGATCATATCTCACTGACGTTAAACACTGACTGCAAAAACACGAGTAATACACTTTCCTTCACTTACATCCCGTGAAAAATTCCTGGTCTAGTAATGTTGGGATGGCGGGAATGCTCTACTTACACTGATTTCCGTCCGCAGTCAGTCGGATGATGTTATGCGAGTGATGGTGTTTGCTTATGGGCTAGAGGCACATCAACGCTATTTGGAACTGAGTGTCACCCCATTGTCACACGTGGCTTCGTGACGAGTTACGAAAATATTAGTCATCAACGCAAAAAGGGATGTTGGCTGGTTAAGCGTCTTTTTTTGACTTCTTGCAAAGGTGAGGTGCACAGGATGGCTGGTCTTCTCGCTCTCAGGATATTCCCTTGAGCACCACACTTGCGAGTGAAGATTTCCATTGTAAACGCACCCAGAGCAACAGCCAGTCCCATCAACCACATGTTGAAGATGACGGAGAGTTTTGTCCTGGTCAACACTTCCTCTGCCTTTTGGGGGTGGTCCCTCTCCCTGGCCCGGATTCGATCCAAGGAACGGAGGAACATCAGGTACATGTAGTCACGCAAGGCCACTGATATCGCGTTGTTTTCATTTGCAGCTCTCACTACTGTCTTTGCGATATGATATGCCATGGTTTGGCCCCGGGGGTAACCCGCCCCACTGTAAGTAGGAAATACGTGGTCATCGGAGTAACGGAATGTTGGCTGCCCAGAAGTGTCGCGAAAGAGGTAAATCTCCTGATCCAAGAGTACATTTAAACCGCCGCAGGCGAGTTGCTCTCTTTGCATCTTCTCCAGGCAGCTCTGGATACTGTCACCCATGGACAACTTCGCATCCAGGGAGTGGTAGAAAGGATCATCGACGAAGGAGAGGAATTTCTTCCAGAGAAGAAAACTGATCATGTCAGCTTCGATGGTCCAATCAGATTCCGCCAGTTCCCTGAAGTTCTTCGGGACAAACTCCCTCGGGGGGAAGGTAAGGAAGGAGACCATCTTGGCCTTGTAGCCAGTGATGACCACGGTGGAGAAGAAGAGGAAGGAGGAGGCCAGGAAGAGAAAGCGGCGGGATGTGGGGAAGGGAACGGGCTGTTCTACCAGGTGTCTGGCCAGGACGTGGAGGGATCCCAGCAGGGTCAGTCGCTGCCCTTCGACCTCTGAACTCCCTCGAGATGGGTCGCAGCGGGAGAGGCTGCCCATCGCGATGGGGAGGAGGGCCAGGGTGACCCCCATGGTCACCCAGAAGGGGAGGACGTAGGGCCTGTAGATCACCCTCCAGCTGATCACGCCTCCGGGTCTTCTTGTGGCGAAAGTCGCGTGTACGTAAAAGAAGGGATGAGTCAGGAGCATGTGTCGATATGTGTCCTCAGTGAAAGGCAAAAGAAATATCGCATCCAGTCTTCCTGACAACAGATCAGGTGTCAGCCCAACCCAAGTGCCGTTGTCCAGCCTGTGGTCAAAGTCTGCACTAGTCGGCTCCTTCACGTAAATCTCGGAAATGAAGTAGTTGCTCCCTTCCTCGCACCCGATGTAAGCCCGTTCGTAAATATTCAGGTAAACTTCTCCCGATTCTTTCCTTCTCCTTCGAACCTCTTCCATGTCAGCTGGCCCCACGTACATCCCAATCACAAATGGCTTCTTGTTCATCTTCTTTACGTCGTAATTTCTAAAAAAGGGCTCACCTCTTGGCCCCTCCGTATGGTTCATACCCCAGAGATCGATGACCTCCGGTTGACCTCCTTCCGCGCAGAAGAAGCAGACAGTCTCCACCTTCAACTGTCCACCTTCCTCCATCCGACTGGCCACCTTCAGCCGGAGGGCACTGGCAGGGGGCGAGGTCATCACTCGATGGACCTCTCCCTCCTCCACAAGTGACCCCGATGACCTCCGAGACAAGTGGATGAGGAAAGGGTCGTCGAGTGGACTGACCTTGACCTTGAAGGCGGTGGACATGACCAGTTGTGGGAGGGAGGCCGGGGAGGAGGGGAGGAGGAGGTGGAGGGTGCAGACGGAGGATGACCAGGCGGAGGTGACGAGGAGGTCAGGAGGGACGGTGGTGAAGTCCAAGAGGTCAGCTTGACCCTTGAGCCAGGGGTAGTCTGTGAAGGAGTGTGGGAAGGAGGTCGTCCGGAGGGAGAAGGACGGGAGGTACTTGTCCGAGTGACCTTTGAGAAGAGGCCTCCACAGTCCCTCCCAGACGCCCGATGACCCGACGAGGTCAGTGGACAGGACCAGGCCGCATCCCCGCATGTCCTCCCTCGTGTCCAGGACGCCCCTCACCAGTCTGGACACTGCCCACCACTCTCCTTCCTCCCCACCCTTCCTCTTCTCCTGCTCTCCCATCAGACCAGACACGTTCTTCCCAACACCCGATGATGATGATGTGTGGCCACCAAACATGGCCACGGCCACGGAGCAGAGGACCTGCACTTGCAAAACGGACATGTTTCACCCACCAACTGACGTGTCCCAAGTATTGCACCACCTGACCACTCCAAACTAGATTAATAATGAATTAGCCTCATTAATCCGCCAAGTGGTAGTCGCCTCTATCCAAAACTTTGCCATCATGCACTCTATCAGTCATTAGCGGCCAACGCACACTGCAGCACAAACCAAACGTCAATAAAGCTCAATTAGCTTGGCCCTACCCCTAAGTGCTTGAAATAATTCATATAAGGAGTGACTGAATCGCACCTAATGGAAAAGACTGACGTGTGTCCTTAACCACTTGACCTCATGCTCCAAACATTGCCATGGAAAGGAGTAAAGGACCGGCACATCTAATCCAGGCAAGCTTCACCCGCACCTACTGACTTCACACAAGTGAAATGGATGATTGATCTCCTCCACGAAGCTCATAATAAATTGGAAACATTTCTACAACAAGTGCCTCCCTTGGCACAACAGCATAACAGCACTAGCTTGCCATAGATGTAGTGCTCGTCCTCAGATTGAAAGTGTAAAAGGAGGGCTGTAGTCCCCCTGAAAGCCCACTCTTGGAGGGAATATTACATCATGCACGTTTTGACCCTTGACATTCCCCTCTGTCCATTCCCTGCCTGGCAGCAGACCTGCACTTATCTCTCTCCATTCCGGCACTCACCGTGTCTTAATATTTTATATCCACCCTAAAAGGTTTCTGTTTGTGTCCAGATATCATACCGCAACGAGCGTTGAAAGCTTATCGTGTCAGGCTCAGTTCGGGGAATTGCGTTTGCCACAGATCGACCAGTGAAGCAGATCAATTACTCGTCATTTATTGAATCCAGTCCAGAGTATCTTAAGTAGTAATATCTTCGTTTTATCTGGTTCGGGCCAAATTGAGGGAACTGAATTAAATAGAAATTTGCGGGGCTCTGTCCATTTTTAAAATTCACAAAACGTCGAACCTGGCAATTTCTCAACATGAAAGAGCCCAAATTCCATGGTGTCAAGAACAACAAGTCAGCTTCCACTAGTGTAAAATGGAAAGGGGCAACCCTAACAATAAAACTCGAATGCTGAACCAAATTACGATTAAGACATTGACGTGCAGGGGAATCAGTCACATGCATCAAAGTGGTAGTAATATGACGGTTCTAGCGTAACTGTAGCATAATATGCAATTCAACTTCACCGCAACAAAACGACTCACATGTACAACCTGGTAAAGACAGACTTCCTGAAGTCAATGCCTCTACTTTTATTTCCCAAAACAATTTCATTTTGCCTCATTCTGGGAATAACTCAATCTGATTGATAGCAAATACCAGTCGTCATTCAATACGCGGATAATAATATTTATAACTTCAGACACATAAAAATTAGAATTATTTACTTAACTGGTGATTAACTTGTTAACTGTTATGTCAAAACGGCAAGACTTCCCCGGTTACTTGAGTAATGTCGTTCCCTACCGTGCTGTGTGTAATCGAACTCATTGCAGGCTAGTTTTGCTCTTTGTTCTCCTGGAGGCTGGCCTGGGCTGCACGTATCTTTGAGGACTGACTTGCCGGGATCCGTGGTCTTCCCCTTGGGGACTTTGGTCTGGGCCGTTTCCCGCGGCAACAAGTGGCAGGCTTTGGACAACACTGGTTGCATAATTTTGACCAGACCACGATGTAGCAGAGACACCTGGCAGGTATTTTTATGGTGGGGGGGGACTTCGACCTTTCCGTAGCTAGCCGGACGGCAAATGATTAAGACTCCGGGATACACTGAACTGTGCACATGTGTGCCTCGACCTTGAGGTGCAAAACATGCGAATAGGAAGTTAGGATCAGTGACAGATTCGGGAAAATCTCCCCCGCTCTCTGTATGCCGTGCTTTCCTCGCGTGGGAAAATGTGCTGTGTAATCAAAAGCAGTATGTTATATCATTATTTCCACGTAAAGGGACACTCCACTCAAAAAACAAGTTTGGCTCTAAAAATCGGGCAAAAAATCCTGAATCAGACGGTGCAATTCGCTTTTCGCTACGCGGAACGGTAATCCCAGGGGGAGGTGTCAAAGTCGTCTGATAATGAGCGGCGGCGCCACGCGGGGAGCAGGGGAACTGGAGGGCTGCACCGCTCTGTGATGGGCCTATAAGTGCGATGGCAGGCGGGAGCAGCCCTCCAGTTCCCAAGGTCCCGAGGGCGTCGCTGGCGGTCGGCCAGCTTCTAGCGCACTATTTGAATTTCCCCACTTTGACCCCTCGCCCTGGGATTACCGTTCCGCGTAGCGAAAAACGGATTGCACCTTCGGGTTCAGGATTTTCTCCCCGATTTTTAGAGCCAAACTTGTTTTTTGAGTGGAGTGTCCCTCCAAAAATGGTGGGTAATTCAGGGAACGTGGTGGCTCGATCAGCTCCGATTTTCTTGAAAATTTTCATACGGGTATACAATATGGGGGAGACATTTCAAAATCCGATGTTTCAACTCCGTAAGACAATATGGAGCCGAGAAAAATTGAATGTCACAATGCAATAAGGGCCCATCTGTCAATTTTTACGGAAATGCTTTTATGGCATATCGTACTTCCTCTGGTGGATGTCCATCCGTATAAAGTGCAAGAAGAGCCGAAATGCCACTAGTAATGCCTAAAAAGGGCCGAAGGACCAAAACGGGAATGAAATTTTTGAAAAGCGCGATTTTAATGCACTACCAGTGTCCCGTAATTTGAAAATAGCAGTGATTTTCAAGCGCGTCGTGAAATTTGTCTAAGCGCTACTTCTACAGGAGATGGGTTACTTTACCATTAGAACGTTCCCCTCTGAGGCAGCAGTGCCAAACCTAGTGGAAAATAAAGTAGACTTGTGGGTCTATATGTCACCAAAAAATCTTTGACCTGCGCCCTCTGGAAGGGGTCAAAAATGTCCGCTACTTAATAAGGTGGCATGGGAGACCAAAAAACATTAAATTTAATTAAATATAACGTGTCATTACTCTGAGGCATATACTCTGTCTCCTGTATATCATAATCTTCACTAATTTTATCCTGAGACGGTTTATATCTCCATTCTCCAAAGGAACTATACAATGCAATAAGCGCCTCATTGTGAGCATTAAAAGCATTTAAATAAAATATAAATTACATTGACTGTTCAATGAAAGTGCTGTCAGGTATTCATGTTGTACATATTATATGCCATTAGGTTCGGGAGCACAATTGCCTACCATGAACAGAAACAGAAATAAATAGTTCTTTTCCGCTTCCTGGACATTTTCTATTTTCACAATTGGGCCCTTAGTGAATTGTGGTCTTCAATATTATGGCCGATTCAAATATGGCGATTTTTGAGTTCCAGAGTACTGGAATTATTTTTTGATCCCTACAAGTAACACTCTCCACCTAATCAATATACAGGGTGTTTCAACCTTTTCGTCCGAACAGTTATCGGACAATTGCACGTAGCTGCTACTTTGTAAGCAGTGACTTGCAACCGGTGATTTGTCGGAGGAATGGGAAATGGGGAAGAGGGTCACACATCCCATGGCATGTGTGACCCTCTTTTTCCCAGGCTTATTGACCCTCAATTTTCAGCGGGCAGCACGTATATGCCACTTCAACCTACGATTCGCAGGGAATTATTCATCGTTCCTCCGACAAATCACCGTTTGCAAGTCACTGCTTACAAAGTAGCAGATACGTGCAATTTTCCGATAACTGTTCGGACAAAAAAGTTGAAACACCCTGTATCTCCACAAAGTCCCGGACACTGAAAAATTATCTATACATCTGCGCTTTCAACCTCATTTGGCTGAACTCATTACGTCACTCTGGTGAGTCGAAACTGTACGAAATTTGGTCATCTTGCTGATCAACGGACTGTAGAGCTGAGATTAAAATTGGAATGCGATAGTCAAAGTCCTTCATAGGGAAATAAATTCCTCAAATCCGGGTTTTTATCGAATTTGCGATTTACGACCCAAAATTTCGGCATGTGGGGCTGGATCGATTTTGGTTTCTTTTTGGCCAGTCAAGGGCAAAGTCTTCACTTATTGAAACTGGGGACCCCCGTTATAAAACCATGTTTTTGTCCTTGTATCTTAGGAACACAGCAATAACCGGCCTGGAGCCTACCTTCTGGCCAAGCCTATGCACACGTTCAAATTCAACGTGGCCCACATTTGGGTGTAGCTTAAAGTCCGATAGCACTTTCCTTACTTTGCTCTCCGACTCGTCCCAGCCTTCATTGGTAACATCTGATGGGATCCCGAAAAAAAAAAAACAGGTTTGAACGTCGTGACTTGGTTCTCCAGCCCAATAACCCTCTTCATCAACACCTCAACTTCTCGATATAGCACCTGCTGGTTCTCCTCCAGCAAGGCGTAGTACCGGTAACTAGCAGGTTACCCGGCGTTGCCCGGGTATGTTGGGATGCTGTTAAAGGTACGGGTACATATATTTTAGGAAGTTCGTTTGTTTGTAAAATTTGCGTACCATACACTGGAACTCGATACACTTTAAAATAGGCCCAGTTACAATAAGCCAAAGTTTGATCTGTGATAGATTGCATGCTTTGGTTATAGCGTAGTCAATGCAGACATTCTGATTAGATGTGTAAAAAGAGGAATGGGGATGGAGTTGGCCCAGGAAAAGACTGCACAGCCATTTTTTCCCAGAATATTTGACCCCATGACCCCTCAACCCCACCTCACACCCCCACCTCGTTCCAACTGTTTGCCCAGAAGAACTTGAGAAATGTACATGCACATGCCTGGTGGGAAATTTTGTTTTCAACACTGAGTAATGTTTTAAAAAATTCATTTTTTTGGTATTTATTTGTGTCGGGAAGTCTAATTTCAAATCTACAAAATCCCAGAATGACCATATCATATGAACTCACGTGAGGTGGCCAATTAGCGTACTTGGCGGATGAGTTGAATACTTTACGGCGATGGGACTTGCAAAAAAAAAAGAGGCGCAAGATATAGAGATGCAATGAAAATGCATTAATTTGATAGGTATAAGGTATTGTTGCATAAGGGCATTTCCATGGGATTGTGAACTTGGGAAAAGATAAGTTGTTGTTAGAGAAGTTGATAGATTTATGTCAATTGTTGAGGACCAAGTAAGTGAGGAGATTCGGGAATGTGCGTGTTGTGGGAGTTAGGTTCATTTTCAGAAGCTGAAACATGCGGCGTTAGATTACTTGGGAAAAGTAACCCCCGATATGCTAATGTGAGGCGGTGTAGGGGCCTTCCCCTTGATTTCTATAGGGGACAAACAAACTCACAAACTCACAAACTATATAAAATATAAATATAGATGATATGCCTATTGAATGCTTGGCATCGAGGAGGTTTCTTCGTCATAGTCCATTATGTGTAGGCTGGTGTAGGCATGTTTGTTTATAGGCATATCTTCCCATCATCCCGGCATCCTTCTCCAGAGTCGCCCTGTGAACTCCAAAATTGACAGGGGCTTATGAAGAAAACAATTTTCGTCACTGATTTATTGTTGACAATATTCACGTACTACATCTCCAATGCCCATGTTCTGCATGCCAAACATGAGACTCGATGGATGGGCATTTGGGTCAGAGGGTGTCACACGTGCAACTGAATGACTTTTGAAACAAGAAATGAATACTGAATAGGCCTGGAATAAGTTACTGTATTACAGGACATACTAGTACAAACAAGAATGAATGAACTGTGCTTTCTTTAAGGTGCGGCAATGAAAGAGTTTGCTGACCACCCAGACATTGAGGACAGAATTTCGGGATTGAAATGGGCAATTTCATGTATTGTTGTACTGCGATGCATTGCATATCCCATGTCCATATAATATTGACAATGTGGAGGAGAATTTATTGAATCAGTGCCCGTATTGCAATTGACTGTGAAAGATTGCAAGACAATTAAATCGCCTTTAACTAACATCCTGCCTCAGCCTAATTTCAGCCTTTGCAGAGATGCAAATGGGCTCCATTTTTGTCCAACCATATTCAGAAGTGAATGGACAAAAAGTATATTTTTTATTTAATATTTAATATTACTTCCTTTGCGGCGGTTTTTTTGGCACAGGACAAAGGACATCTTATCACAATAATTTGCATAACATGAACGCTCTTATGCGCATGTGTTTTGCATCCCAGGGAAGTGCCGCAATGACAGTGGCAAGCTACGTTGTGAAGGGGTGACCCAGGTGAGAAATACAAGTACCTGTCACTGTGATTCGAGGCAAGACAGCCAGAGTCATGAGGACACTAGTGAAAATGCACAAACACAAAATATTAGCAGACAGCGACTGAGAGTTAACCTCTGAAAACACACAACGTGAGATATGTTCGTATTAAGAGCGCGCTCCAGGCTACGCTATCCATTGTTGCGGGTAGCCCGTCGCGGGCCGGCCCGTGAGTTTGACACTTCTTCCTCTCGCTGTCACGGTCGCAAATATGGAGGTATCGGCATGAAACTGGAGTATCTGGACGCGAAAGAGTTGCACTTTGAGATGGTGAGATTTTAGAAATCCCTTTGGCATACTCTTCATGGAAACATGATTCGTATTACTTCTGAACGGATTTGGTCCTTCTAGGAGAACAAAAAACCAAACACGCCTTTATACACTATATAGGTTTATAATAGGCCCAAAAAGTCCCTCAATTGCTCCAAAAGTTCTAAAACTATCCCAAAAAAGGCCAAATAGGTATGAAAAGGCGTGAAAAGACAGAGTAGGCCTCCCGTGAAAAGTCAAAACCGTCTATCTGTCTATCTGTCTATCTGTCACTTAGAGGGTTTTGACTTTTCACGGGAGAGGCAAAATAGTTCCCAAAACCACGAAATAGGCCATTTTAGGCACTATAATTACATACATTTTTCACATCCTGCACTTATGAAAGGGATGGATCTCTTCACCAAACCATCCCAAATGAGGCGTTCCCCACAAAAACAGCCTATGTCATGAAATGTCGGAAATTGAGTTAAACATATTTCCTGATAGTTCACAACCAGCCCGACGGTTTGGTAGCATCGATGTCCGTGTAAAGTGCCTGAGTCAGGAGTTGTGAAGGTACAAAAAAGACCTGGTTCCATGAAAAGAACCCATTGACATAGACAGTTTTTTTCATCTCCTGAAAAATATTGTCTCAATGACATGGGCTTCTTTTGTGGGGAACGCCTCAAATACTAAGGTATTAAAGAGGTATTTGCCTAAAAATCCGGACTCTACTGATCATGTATAGGGATGGGTAATGTGCTCTACTTACACTGATTTGTTCATTTCCGTCCGCAGTCAGTGGGATGATGTTATGCGAGGGATGGTCCTTGCTTGTAGGCTAGGCACATCAACGCTATTTGGAACGGAGTGTCACCCCATATAGTCGCACGTGGCTTCATTCATGACGGGGGATACGAGTTACGAAAATATGAGTCATCAACGCAAAAAGGGACGTTGGCCGGTTATGTGTCTTTCTTTGACATCTTGCAAAGGTGAGGTGCAGAGGATGGCTGGTCTTCTCGCTCTCAGGCTCTTCACTTTCGCACCACACTTGCGAGTGAAGATTTCCATTGCAAATGCACCCAGAGCAACAGCCAGTCCCACCAACCACATGTTGAAGATGGCAGAGAGTTTTGTCCTGGTCAACACTTCCTCTGCCTTTTGGGGGTTGTCCCTCTCCCTGGCCCGGATTCCATCCAAGGAACGGAGAAACATCAGGTACATGCAATCACGCAAGACCAATCCTATCATGTCATTTTCGTTTACAAATCTCACTACTGTCTTTCCGATATGATATGCCATGGTTTGGCCACGAGGGTAACTCGCCGCACTGTAACCCGGAAATACGTGGTCATCGGAGTAACGGAATGTTGGCTGCCCAGAAGTGTCGCGAAAGAGGTACATCTCCAGATCCAAGAGAAGATTGAAACCAGCGCATGAGAGTTGCTCTGTTTGCATATTCTGCAGGCAACTCCGGATACTGTCCCCCATGGACAACTTCGCATCCAGTGAGTGGTAGAAAGGATCGTCGATGAAGGAGAGGAATTTCTTCCAGAGAAGAAAACTGATCATGTCAGCTTCGATGGTCCAATCCGATTCCGCCAGTTCTCGGCAGTTCCTCGGGACAAACTCCCTCGGGGGAAAGGTAAGGAAGGAGACCATCTTGGCCTTGTAGCCAGTGATGACCACGGTGGAGAAGAAGAGGAA
>JYFJ02008286.1:0-12851 GCA_000934665.2 Catajapyx aquilonaris
GGGTCAAATTGATCGTCTTGGTCTATAGAACGTCTGTGCAAAGTGGCTTGCTTTCTGCAAGATTTTGCAGCATATTTTTGTGTACCGCTTCGACTATTGGATCATCCCATATTCAGAAATGCATTTATAAACTATTCTTTACCCATGAGCGACAATTGATCGGCGAATTTTCAAACATATCGTATGGGTGCATGATTCTGTGCACGCCTTATGCACTCATACGTTTCATCCCCTGTTGGTCACACTACAGGGTGGCCGAAAAGTCCCTCATCAATGAGGAGGCCTGTGATTTGTTTTGTAATGGTATTTTGTCTTGAACCATGTTGACCACTGACAAGCATGTGGAATGCATTCTCCTCTATAGATGCAAAGCTACATCCACTATGGTCCTAAATTTTTGGAGAAATCTGCTCATGGTGCTTTGCGCTATGAGCCCTTTCTCCACATGCCTTCGATTCAATTCTCCCACGACAACTCTGTGGGTGTAGCCTTCATTTCCACAGAGGAGAATGAGTTCCACATGCTCGTCAGTGGTCAACATGGTTCACTTGCAAAAAGGAAAAACACTATTTCAAAGCATATCAAAGACCTCCACATTGATGCAGGACTTTTCAGCCCCCATGTAATAAGAAACACCCTGTTTGTAATTTATTCTGAAATGTTAGAAAAATATAGTCTACTTTCAGCAACTTTCTCTTGTATTATTTTTGGGTGATCTGAAATACTGGTCTGATTAATAGGGTTATTTATTGGCATTGAGCTGCTTATTTTCGCAGTTACTTTTGAATCGGTAGGCCTACTTTTTATGATTGTCACAAGTATTAGGTATTAATCAAGGGGTAAATCACTTGGCAGTTGAGCGTACAATGGACTTGTAAAAAACTGGACTTCGGCCCGAACTTGGCACCTTATACGGTACAACGGACTTGCCGAGTGATGCGTCACTCCTTGGTATTAATATTATGCTGAATTGAATCATCAATTTGAACTTTCAACTGCAAAGTATTTCCTAGGAATGGCCCTATGCAAACAACTAGCATATCAAGTCACTGACAGAACTCACTTTGTGCATGGCAGACCCCCTTGCATGCACAATAAGCAGTTAATACTTTTGATAAACATTAACAGCAAAAGCAACTGCTAAAATTAGGCAGCTTAGTTCCAATAAATAGCCATATTACAGTAGCTGGAAAAGTATATTGGATCATCCTGTGCATGTGGTAAACAATATTTAGTCACTTTAAAAAAATGTTCTACATGTAATGCAATTTTGAAGAACAAAAATCTAATGGGTGACCAGGACACTTTCTCACCTCAAAACAGTGGTTTCTGCATTATTTGCATTATTATTAGTTTGCTACCATATCAGCCAGAAAGCATTAAAAGTGTTAGAAGAACTGCAGATTGCAGGATCATGCTAAGGTTAAGGAAGAAGTTAGCTAAGTAACCTACAAAATGCAGCACTTCTCCAACTTGCAGTTAAAACTGATGTACTTCTTTGCTCAGAATGCCCTTATTGTCTTGACAATTAATAAAAAACTTCCATTTTGACACAAAAACAGTATGACTGGCATATTACCTGACCTGCTCCATCTTGATTATATGTGCAGCATGCCCTTGAAAGGTGCTTTTCCTGTCAACAATAATCTCTCCATGAATGATTTCTGGCAATCCAAGACAATCAGGTTCTGTTTGTCCCTCCTCCTCTGTTGGATATTCTATGGCAGATATCTTATCTTGTAAAAAGTTACGGATGCACTCAACCCACGTATAGATAATGCTTTCGCCCAAATGTGCCAGACACACTTCATCTAATTGAGCATAGAGACTTTTCCGATCATCCTCCATCATCCAACTAGCATCAAGATGATATGTTGGAGGTGCTTCTCCTGGATAATTGCCTGTCAGGGAAACAATCAGCTGCAAGCGCAGGTCACCTTCACGAATGTTGACAGAAAATGTTCGAGTAGCTTCATCTTCCACCTGCCAATCTTCTCCATAAATAGATGCTAGGGCTTCCACCTCTTCCACCTGTGTACATGGCATAAAATTCTCCATTACTACACTTCCATGGACCTTGCTTACTACTTACATGCTTATTAAATCTTTGAAATACTGAGCATTAAAAACAGCATTATTAGCATTGTTTGTGGAAAATTTTGGAAATTTTGGAACTTCGTCTATCTCTTTTACTTACATTAAAATTTGGTTCGTTTTATGCCTTTCCACTTTACACCACATGTTGCTGGAACCGATCCCCATCATAAAATGAGGAGTACCGGTACCTGTATTGTTATAACTACAGGTATCCCCCAGAGAACTACACACACACCACTTTATTCAATTTCTACCAAATAATTATTCTCATTGTTCTGCCTTTCAGGTCCTCATGTGCATTAATTTGAGTTATGGTGCACACAATTTCAAATGCGGCTAAAATGGAGTTTTAAAATTCTTATTTTTATTATTTTTAAATAATAGATACCCTGTGAGAGGCCTCCTTGGGCCTTTTAGGGGGATCAACGTTTCTATTACCGACTTTAATCATTGCCTTTCCTGTGATGGATTTTGAAAGTGGGAGAAAACGGGAGAACCTCGAGAAAACCCATGCAAGGACAGGAGAACCCATCAAAACTCTATATATCCACAAAAGCAGTGGTGGGCAGGGGTTCCCCTAATCCGCTAACCACTAATAGTGCAACTAATTTCCCAGTTAGCTGATTAGCGTTTCGCTAACTTTGTAAACCGTTAGTGGACAAATTAGCTTCCGCTGAGTTTAGTCTCGCTGAGTTTAGTCCGCCAACAGATGTATTGAGGGCCAAGACAGCCACCCTCTCAGATGACAACTTTTAGAGGCTGATATATGTTTTTGAAGGCCAACTGCCATCACTTCGAAATTCTAAGAGTCGGAGATGGTCCAGCCCACGGTCCAGCCAAAGTGAATTACGGTACATTTTCCGAATGTACGAGGGCCAGTCAAAACAAATTGAGACTGATTGTTTGTGATAAAAGAGAATTGAGCGGCTAATTACAAAAACAGCCCTTGTCACTGCACTGCACTGGAGCAAAATTTTACAGAAGAGACGATAATAACTCCAGCACATTACCACTTGGGGAAAGAAGTACTTTTTTAAATGTCATTGAATAATCTAAGTTGGCAGATGCTTTATGACATCATTGTAGCCCACACTGGGTTTGTACTTCTTGATATATAAATTATTTTAAAAAATGACATGGGCTGTTATTGCAAGAAAACCTGCACTTGGGCTATTTTTGTGATAAAATGGAATGATTGGAAGGTATTATCCAGCACCAATGCATCAAGCAATAACTTTATTTTTTATTGCAAATACATTTCAATCTTTGCAACCACTGCTGTTGTCATTAGCGTCCACCTCCTCGCCAGGATTATCAGAGGATTTAAAGTTGTCATAAAAAGCAGAATTTTCAGGCTTATGCTGGAGTTGCTTGAGTTTGTGAAGATTATCCACCTTCAATGGGTTGATCATGACGGGTCCCAAGTACAAGGGCTCAAAATGCATCGCAGTTGGAAGAGGTTTTCAGTTTTTTATTATTATTATTATTTTTTTTAGCTTTACCCCATGGAGTGAAGAGAGCCCTTTTAGGGGGGTGGGTTACCACCATTTTTTCTTACGGAATTTTCTTTGCATTTTATCTCTCCGGTGCAGGGGTCAGGATAGGGATTAGCAGTCGGATACCATATCCACTCCACCACTACTGCTTAGTTTAGAGGTTTTCAGTTCCTGATGATAAATTTTTGCCACAGACTAGAGTAGCTGGTCCTTACTGATACTCCCTGGGGGTCTTCTCTTGTAATGTGCAGCATATGCAACTCTCTCAGTTGAAGTGGTGGTTGGCTTGTCCTCAGAAAGCAGGGCGCTATGTCAGAGCCCACAGCAAACATGTCGCTCTGACTCAACTTTTGGAGGCTTGCTCCTGGCTTCCACAATGACATTGTCCCAATCTTCAGGAACTTCTGCACATGTTGTCTTCTTATTCTTCTCTATTAAGGCAAAATCTTGATCGTTTGACAGGAAGATGTGTCCTCTCATGGGAAACAAGTAGGTTACGTCACACGTGAAACAATGTGTAAAACATGGACAATGACGAACAGGAACCAAACCATGACATTATTTTTGTTTTGCCCTCCACATCCATCACGGATGAGGACCAACTCCTTTGTTTCATGGATGAGGCGACTTTTTTATGTGAATCATCAAGAATAATGTGTGTGGTGTAATGATACAAGATATCCAGCACCTACGGGATGGGTTACAGGATAGGATGACAATGGTTAACTCCTGGTATGACTGAGCAAGTTTGGCACGACACCTATTACCATCTTTTTTATCTGCTGAGCAACAAATGAAGGTCATATTGAAACAAACTACGGTGAGACAAAAACTTTAGACATTTCTTAGTATTTTAAAATTCAAATCATTTAGATAATTAAGTTTACAAGTTTTCGAGTTATAGGGTTTTAAAATAGGGACATTATTTTTCGATGACCCTGTATATATCATCGGAAATAAGGAGAAAGGCCAAAAAGACCATTTTTCAGAAAATGACGAAAATGCGTATTTTAAGGTGACATCACCCACAGCAGGTTTTGGTGAAAGGACAAATGTGTAGGTGGAACAGTGCGCATACAGTGACACTTGATTTGTGAGGACTACGACGGCCAGTCAAAAGAAACTGAGGCTGATTTTTTGTGAAAAAGAGAATTAGTTCATGACTTGCGGTGAATGGCATCGTATCCAGAATTGATTGAGGTATGAGAACACCAATTCTTGTTCAAATATTCCATGATCCCAGGTGCTGGTGACACCGGAAGTCAAGTTAGGTTCATATTTGCCTCCACTCTACCAGGAGGCCAGCGGTTTCGCTTCTGTTTGAAAACAACAGTGACGGAGGCGTATGACATGCTAAGAAATTGTGAAGATCTGTCCCACAGCATTCCAATGGTACAAGGCATTCAGCGAGGGTCAGTAGCCAGCTTTCAAAGAGACAGGTTGGCATCCGACTTTTGACAGAGATCATTAACACCACCTATGCAGTGATTGTAGGGTAAGATCACCTCATAACCGTCGATGACCTTGCCAGAATGTGTGGTACATCCAGTGGAAGTGCCCACACGATTTTTGATTGATCATTTGCACATGCTATGTGTTTGCATCCAATACGATGGGTTCCCAAGCAGTTGACACCACAGAAGAGGCAGATGCGGATGGAGATTTGCAAAGAATTTCAATGTCTTGTGGCCTCACATGGTGACCAGTATCTGCCGTTCACAATCTTAGCATGTCGTACACCTCTGTGGTTGTTTTCTTCAAACAGAAGCAATACCTCAGCTCTGGAAATTGGGTCTCACCGCCGACCTCCTTGCAGAGTGGAGGCGAATGTGAACCTAGAGCTACTTCCGATGTCACCATCGCCTGACATTGTGGAATATTCGCACATAAATTGGTGTTCTAATACTTCAATCCATTCTGGACATGATGCCATTCACCCCGAGTCATGAACTAATCCTCTTTGTCGCATTAAAAATCAGTCGCAATTTCTTTTGACTGGCCCGCATACTTAAAACTTATTTTTGCCTCTCCTGTAAAATTTATAAAATGATTTATTCACCCCTTTCTCCTTAATGACGACGATATGTGTCTTAAAAAAAACTCCTCGGGGGGAGGGGGGTTGTTGTGCCACAAGCAGTTTTAAAATATCAGAGGTAAACAAAATGCGAAACCCTCGCCAGATCGTACAATTACAACACAAGTTATGCAAACCTGTCTTGCCAAGTTGTCCTCCATTATGAGGTGATAGATCTGGAGCAGGTCTGTACAGTACCAAGAGCTCTTGACAGTACTTGATAAGTTGGGCATAGAAATGTGCGCCTGGGACCACCTGGGACTCGTTCAGTGCTGGGACTGCACCGTGAACTGCACCACGTAGCAATGCGAACAACGTGTGCCAGCGGTTCGCGAATTTATTATTTTACATCGCCACACCGATCTTTGTAGCACGCCGAGCACGCTCGTTGGTTCGTTCACAGGTTCACAACCATTTGCAAACGATTACCGATATTAGCCATCGATACTGCCAGCACACTACCGTGTCCGATTCAATTATTATCGGCGGGCTGTGAAATTAGTAGGTTATACCGTATATATTCGAATTAAAATGTTGCATTTCATTAGTCCTAGACGTATTCTTATTACAATGCAATACTGTATTGTTACAACTACCGGTATCTTCTGGAATCCTGGTGAAGATTTGAGGAGTTCTCCCCAGGTTCTCAGTTTCTCACCACGGCGGCACGGCGGTTCTCACAAATCCATATGCAGGGCAATGCAATGGTTTAAAATGTCGGGAACTTATATATGACTGAAAAGTATTTAAACTGTTTGAAATGCGTGTTGATGGCAAGTAGGTTATGCGTGGCATGCATTTTTGCATATAAAAAATTATAAAATTTGACATGACCCATTCCCATTAAGTTCTAGATTTAGCTGACATATCATTCAGAAACTACAAACCAACATTGGCAACATTGCTGACAGAGATATTGTTTCACATCACTAGGTTACAAAATTTATTTATTCCATTTCTTTTCGATCCACGTGAATAAGCAAATTTTTTAGTGTCATAAAGAAAATCCGAAAAAATGGACCAGGAGAACATCAATGCACGCTGCAATTGTGCCAGCACCCCGGTAAGACTCTCTTGGAATATTAGTCGACTCTGAACTAGTTCTGACCAACTGCTTGTTGAAAGTAGGTGGTCAGTATCAGTATGTGTAGGCTATATAATGAATGGCTCACTGTGATTTCACATTATAATTTTGCAGACCTCCACCCAAACCCCTGCATGTGGCCCCTGGGGAATTCCACAGGACGATTTTACACCCAGCTACAACAGTGTAAGTACATGGCTTTTTTGTGCGAAAGTTGGCCTATTTAGCTGTTGGTGTGACGTGGGAACTCTATTCAAAAACAGGAACCTGCACAAATGGGAATGATCCTGAGCAATTACTATGGGCGCAAGTGGTTAGAAGAAAGAGATCAGAAGCAGATACAGCTTCTTCAAGGAAAGCCAGAAAACCCCAAGAAGAATTAAGAGCGAACAAACCGGAAATGGTATAATCTCACATGCACACATTTGATATATCAGTCATTTTTTCTAAATTCCGGACATTCTGGTTATTGTATTGTATTGTTGGTTGCCCTAGGTTACCAGTTGTCAACCAACCATACAATTACATTTATGTGTCTAGACTCTAGGGTCACCCTGTACTGAATACATCCATAACAGCCAAGAACTATTTCAATTATGGTATACATCATAAAAGAGTCTGATTCAAGTATTCTGATCAGATAACATAAAATCCAGATGTCAATGAGCAAGCAAAAAGATTAATCACATTTAGATTAAAGACACCTGAAGTGATTCTGTTGAAACAGCCAGGTTGCAATTCTCCTAGTCAGGTGTGGGTGGACGAAAATTGTCCTCTGGCCCAGTGATGAACAGAATATTTATGTACCCAGGAATAATGTTAAAACTATGATTGCAAGAATTAACTGAATTGTTATTAAGCAATAATGAGATATCTCCTGGGTGCAGGAATTACATATTTGGATCATGACTGGTCCAGTAATAAGTGCCACCAAGAGCTAATTATAAGCTCTTGGTGCCACGATATGTTACATGACAAGATTCATTTGTGGTGTGCGGTTTATCAGATATCAATGTTGGAAAGAGAATTGATAATGGATTTGGCCATTCACAGGAGGCAGGAAAGCTGAGCTCAGGGCAGGAGGGTGGAGGATTCTGCCATATGCCTGAGCAGAAGGTTATTGTGCCGGAGATGGAACAACCCCAGAAAAAGCCCTCAAGATAAAATTCCCAGCCTCTTCTAAGTACACAGCACTCCCCAAATCAGTTATCCTTGAGGAGGTACAGAGCAACCCATCCAGTGCAGATGATGTACCTTCAATCAAACTATGTAATCTTCGAGATGGGCTCACCCCTCTAGACAAGTACGTGTGCGAGAGGAAGCACATAATGAGCAACAAGATTGTACACATATATGAATTGATAAGCAACACTCATTGGAGTATTAACTATATCTGAGCTCAGTTCAATCATACATATATGAAGTAAATAAATCCATATGAAAACATACCCCACATTGTCTGATTAAAGCTGCTGATATTTATAAACATACTCACAATAATTATAGCTCTTCATTCATAAGATACTGCTTTAGTTTTACATTCACTAACATTACTGGATGTGCAGGTTATGTGTATAGTGGGTTAGGAACCAGACACTTGAGCAAGTGGTCAATTATTATTGAATGGCTTCATTCAAAAACTTGATGACTTTCCCTACTGATTCTGTGGCAAAATGCGTTTTGATCCATTACCCTGCCAGTCATTGCATGAAGCTTCCTTTCCTACTAATGTCACTCCTCAAAAGAGAGTGAGCCTTGCAAAGGCAGATTCAAAATATTAATTATCATGTTATCATATCATCTGGGCATAGGACGACATTGGTGGCATAGTGATTAGCGCCGCAGCCTTCCACCTCTGAGGTCCCGAGTTAATTCCCCGGATTGGACAGAGACAGAGGATACTTACTCGTATGTGGATAGTGTTTCGATGGGTTCTCTCCATGTTCACGTGGGTTTTCTTGGGGTTCTCCCGTTTCCTCCCACAATCAAAATCCATCACAGCGCAGGCAATGATTAAAGACGGTACACGAAAAGATGATCCCCTAAGAGGCCTAAGGAGGCCTATCACGGTATATCCATTATTATTATTATTATTATTATTATTATTATTATTATTATTATTATTATTATTATATCATCTGGGCATATTTTAACTGAGTAAATGGTAAGCATAATATGACACTTTTAGGACATGAGGGACCCTTTCAGATACAATCATTCTGCTCATTATCTCCAAAGAATCCATTGCAGTATTGACATGACCATAAAATATTTAATAATAATAATTGGTTGGGTAATGCTTTCACCCATCAGGGTTTATCGCATGGACCTTTATTATTAGCTGTTGGTGTATACATAGTACATGGTACCACTCTTGATGGTACCTATTTAGCGTATCGCCCATGCCCACGGGCAGGATGACAGGAGGGGATGTGCAAGGTCCAGTGCATCTGACGCTGTGGCCATTTTTATTGAACTCCGCCGGGTGGTTTAGTCTATTGGAAATACCACCCGAGACGAAGCCAGTGGTGACCCTGAACTCTGCACGAGATGAAGGGGGTGTCCCCGGGCTGGGATCGAACCCGGGACCTTAACATCCGTGGGCGCGTGCGTTACCGCAGGACCACTCCGCCTTCCTTTAAAATTTTTAATAATAATAATAAATAATGTGGACAAGAGTGTGAAACTCAGGGTGGAATTTTCGGTGCACTGCTGGTTACTGCTAACTTAGCAGTACGGTACCAGTGTAGTTCATTAGTACTGCTAAGTTAGCAGTAACTCTACTAGGGGCAAGGTAACTCATGCGTTTGGGGAGGTTGCAATGTGACCTTGGCAACCATAATTAGCCCCGCTCCCTGCTGAGTTTTTTGTATGGGATTTAGAATGATTGGTGAGGAAATATTTCCCGCTGCTGGGTTACCAATAATTGCGTTAGTGTAGACAAACTCATCTCATTCTTGAGGTTTTAGAACATAACGGGCACCTCCTTTGAAATCGAATCCTGATTGGTCGACCGGTATGGGGCAGGGTTAATTATTTGGTTGTCAAGGTCACAAGCCACCTCCCCAAACGCATGAGTTATCGCTTGCCCTTGGTTTTTTTTATAGCAGTGTGACGAAAATTCCACCCTCAGTTTTAAAATATTGCTTCTCTTGTGGCTCTTAGGAATTAAGGCTTGAAAGTTGAAGATTTGAAGAAAAAAATATCCTTATTTTTTGCTTTGATAAGGCTACAGAAGGCACTAACAACCTTCTAGAATTTTATTCATTGTAGCAATGATAGTCATCTCGGGTGTAATTTTCGTCTTACTGATAGCTATCAGTGAGATGAAAAATTCCACCACTTATTTTACAGTCACATAAATATTATTGCCCACTGAACCTTCCCTATTAAAATACTCCATCTGAAAGTGTTGGCACCAAATGTATCCAGCATCACTTTATTTAAATATAATATGCAATAATAATATTCAACTCGAAAATTTGGCATAAAATGGCTATATTGATAACGTAAAATTCTGAAAGCTTTGCAGGCCCATTTATGGTCATTTTAATAGCCAAAACAATTATAATTCTTCAATTTTTAAATACTGATTTACAGAGAACAGAGTTAGAAAAATTGAATTTCCCAATAATTAATTCATATTCTGTGCAGGTCTCAACAGACTGGAATGTCGAATGACTCTAGATCTTTCCCCATCCCATAGGTATTCGCCTCTCAGGTTCCTTGGGAAACTCATGCATGAATTTTCTTGATGTCTGGGAGAAGATGTAACTTTATGGACAGAATAACCATTCTCACAGAACATATTCAATAGCCATATCGCCGGTTCATTACTACATAGTTCTAACTCCACTTTTGATGAAGCGGAGATATTTGAATCCAAAGTTTACACAGTACAACAATTAGACCATGAACATTCAAACGTAATGAGTTAATTTTTGCAATACTGTGGCTTACATATCCTACTCATATTTAGTGTTTCACTGTGCCAATGTCATTGTCGTTGTCTGTAACAGCAGCAACAATGGTGGAGTTAGAACCTTTTAAATCACCTAATTTGAATTTTTTCAGAATCACAAAAGTCTAACTCCCGAGTTAGAACTTCATAACACTAACGAAAAGTGGCAATGTGGAGTTGCACCTCTTAAGTCACTACTTGGAGTTAGAACTATGTATAGTAATAAACCGGCGAAATGCATCCTGACCAGTTTTTTGGATAGGCCGATGGAGTTAGAACTAGGTTCACCTGTTAAGTCACTTTTTCTCAAAATTGGAGTTAGAACTGTGTAGCCTAGTAATAAACCGGCGATATACACTACTAACACTAGTAGAGCTCATCTGCCACTTCACATGGACCGCTCATCATGACATCTTTAACAACATAATGCGGCACGCACCCTGCAATTTTTTTATCACAAGAAACACACCCACATTGAGTTTTCAGGTTTCCAGCATGATACCATGTGCCACTTCCTCCTAGTGAATTGTACAGAATTAATTTTGTCTTTGAATTAGATTTTCGTGCCTGGCTTATTGCTGCAGGCTTAGTTTTGTCTGAAGCTAATGTTGGAGACTGGCAATCAGGCCTACAAAAAATAGAGTCCTAGAATGATGATGGTGTGAACTGGTGTGAACATCTGATATCAGGATATGACAACAAAAAAATTGCCCCTCACCCAAGCACTCACATTAGACAAGACACCCTCTCATGGCTATGTTTGGACACCAAGAGCAATTTCCCACTTGGGATTAAGGACACTTGTAAATTTTACTGCTCTGGAATGACTCCTGCAAGGTATTATGCTATTTAAATTTTTGAACCTTAATTGTATAAGAGATTTCTGAACATAGGAAAATGTGAATTTTTTTTCAGGTCATGGCCTGACCAGTCACCAGGTGGTTCATTGTATTGGTAAAATGAGATGGCCAAGGGCATGTATCTGGTTATCGCTGGCCACCCCTTAATGGGAACAAGGCTGTGAAGAATTGTATGTGTGTATGTACTGTACGTACTGTACATACGTATTAGCAAACACCACATCATGCCATAAAGACAGTGTTGTATGCCTTTAGTGTCTAGTCTAATAAATAGTGTATTTGGCTAAAAATTCATTTGCCTGCTATTGTAATCTACATTTCTTGACCATTTTAGTTTTTATCCAAGTCACCCAATTTGCAACATGAGGGATTACTAGCATCATTGGCAAATAACGTTAACAAACTTAATTATGCCATAAGACAGTATGGAAGCAAAATTAGAAATTGGGCTGGATGTGGCTGTGGCATATGAAAATATTTTTTTAGCATGGACCGGTATTGGATTAATACGAGACGGTATTACTCACATAAAGCGGCATGCCGGTGTAGTCAAGGTCAACCAGTTTTTAGTTATGCATAATTGGTGGCTACTGGCTATACCAGCATACTTACTTAGGCATGCCGGTATAAGGCGAGGTGTTCTTGAGCACAACATTATCACGCTCTCTGTGAAAATTATTATTACTCGAATGAATGTATTACCATGTTCTACTATGGAGATACAGCCCAGGACACTTCTATTGCCTGGCATTTCCCATTGATCACTTGTTAACTCTGGATGTGCCTGAACGTTACGGCAACCGTGCCGTGGGGTCTTTTCGGACCCCATCCATATTTTAATTTTTATTAATTTTTATATAATGCTTTTCAATGTATTGACTATATGCAATCATTCTTTGAACTATGCCTAAAATGATCGCTAATTCAAAATAAACATTCACTTCCTGTTATATACTGTAAAAAAATTGGCAAAAGTCCATTGTAATCATCATTTTCATCAATTATTTTTAACTCCTTGGGGTCCAAAAAGACCCCACGGCACGGTTCCAGTGTTAAGTTCTGTAGTGTGTTGTATGAGTACAAGGTTGGAAATAAAGGGGACTCCAGACAAGATGGCTGACCGAGTTGGACGTGTTTCACTAGGGGGGCTAAGTAAAAGACTCGAATAAAACATGGTGGCGTCGGAGGGATCCTGGATACTGACTGGCCAGCATCAGGAGACACCCCAGAACGAGTAACGAGTCGAAGTGAGCTGCAAAGAGGGCCAAGGCGGAACTCA
>JYFJ02008287.1:0-12851 GCA_000934665.2 Catajapyx aquilonaris
GTGGGTGATTTTCATGCTGCGCACGATTCCACGTGATGACTTGGGGCGGGTCCTGCTGTGGCGGTGTCATGACAGCACCAAAGGCAAGGCACGCATCAAACTGGCTTCAATTCAGGTAGCCAGGAAGAGGATTTTTTTTTTTTTTGAAAAATTATTATTTTATTTTTGAAGGGGACAGCAGGTGCTTAGGGTGGGCCGTTGTTTGACGTGGGCCTCCGTGTTGATGGACCGCCCTGCATTTTGTCCTTTGAATGCTGAGGGGGCGAAGAGAGGAAATGATCTCGCTTCCTGCTTCCGGAGGGCCCGGGCCTTCGCTGCTGTTTTGGAGAGCTGAAAAAATATAGAGTGCATTAAGTTTGCATATAAAGACTCGTTTTATACAGGCTTGCTATGGAGTCGTGCTGCTGGAGTAGCGAGTTTGTCGATTGTGACGGGAAGTGTAGAATAAACGGGCCACTTTTCTGGTAAAACGTGATAGCCCCCTTTTTATGGTTTGTAAATAGTGTAATGTGTCGATTTCCTGGGGTGCTGGGAGAGGATGGCATGCGAGAATGATTTGCTGAACACTCTTTTCAGCTCTGTTCGCCACCCTGTGTTCAACATTACTTCCTCCGGATTCCATCACGCATGTTCAATCACACTATGAATGATATACAGGCAGAGACTTAACTAGCAGGTATTTAGGAATGATTGATATCAGCTCGTCTCCCCCTCCCCCCCCCGCAACACTGCTTCTTGAACTCTGTGGTTACAGAATTAAGAAGTATAGCTTAATATTTTCATTTATTTGTTTATTATTTGACTATATCTTTGTATATACTCCGTTCTTGGGCTACAAGTATAGGGTGACAGCATAGAAATGATCATTGTTTAAAGTCATAGCCGTTCACAATTCAGTTTCCTTTGTTTTCGACAATGAAGGGCTGAAATTTTGTCGTGCACATACTGTAAACTGGACAGGTTCAATTTTTGTCGCTTTTGACCTCACAAATCCGAAAGCCTTTCCAACTCGACAATTACTGTAATTCTTGAGCTGATTTTCAGGGTGGCCAGACAACTTTCGTACTATACAGCCGTGAATTTACCGATTACATAAGTGAGTGAGGACATTGCCTGACCATTTTATTAAATTTTATTGTAGCTACTTCAGCGATTATAATTCACCAGAAATTGAGTGCTATACAATAACCATCTTGAAGCCAGAATTGACCGGGGACAATTCGCAAACTATTTTTTGGGGGCTAATTTTTGACCTTGGTCGAAAAGTATGTTAGCCAGTATACACCTATTTTGCTTGGTCCGCTAAACTTTGTGGCGCAAATGGTTATGATGATGGTGCTAGAAAAGTGAAAGCTAATAGCACTGCAAACCAGGTGTACCAGAGGGGCGAGATATTGGGGTTCAAGGTGTTGCGAGTTTTGCAATTTCTTACTAAATCAAAGGGCAATGTCCAAGTGTGGGAAGTAGTCAGGAGCAGCGGATTTGATGGATTATTACATTGTTTGATTATATTATTATTGGAATTAGGGGCTGCAGGGCTTCACAGGCTGGGTAAGTCCCATAATCTCCTTTAAGATTCAAAGGGCCACAGAAAGACCTGTGCACCTGAAATAATTTTTGTGGCATTGGTATAAGGTGTGCACTTCCCCCACTTCACCTTACGTATATTTACATTACGACAGCTACTTTTTAAGTCACATATTTCTATAACTAAACTTGATGATTGCGCAGTGCTTTTTGCACCATGCGCCAACCCTGAGCTGAAGTACTGTATAAGTATATAATACAGTATATATGAGATCATCGAGTTCATGAAGTGTCAGTTTGAGAGAACAATGTGACTCTGAAACTTGGACTCTATATTTGATAATGCCACAAGAATGAAACACTGAAATTATTTCTGGTTCCTGGCGCGTTCTGTGGCCATTTGAAACTTGGAAAAATGGCAAATTTGTAACACTCTGACAGTTACAGCTCGGCTCTGTAACCCTGGTTTGCAGTGCTATAGCTTTCACTTTTCTAATGCACACTATCAAGCGCCAATTGCACCAAAAGTCTTGAAGGACCAATCAAAACAGGCTCCCTGCAGATTACCCAACTTGCTAACAATCTTTCCGATTGTCCCCTGCATTTTGTATCATACCAGTGGAAACATTATAGGCCTTTTTTCTGAGTCATCCTTGGACTGCCTGAGCCGCATCTTTTTGGATAGTATAAGGTCGTGGACAATACTTACTGACTCAGGGAACCTTGACAATATTCCTATAAATTTAATACGAAGTTCAGTCCATGCTTAGAATTATACCGTTATGGTTCCTGAGTGACATGTTTCATGCTACATAGCCGGAGCAATAAGCTCCGTTTATGATGTTGATGCCGACGTAACTTTTCCGCTGAGTGCTGTGAATTCATACCGTGACAAATGCAAATGACACGGATGTGCCAAAAATCGAGAATCTAATATAGGTGATTTACAGCATATAGTATCTGGCGATCGACACGTGCCGACTGAAAGTCGATATTCATCTATATGGAGTGGGAAGGGGAGGTGGGGGGGGGTGTATAGGGTGATGTGGGTGTATATATAGAGGCTGTTCTGGTGGAAACTTCAAATCGATGGCTTCCAAAGCTTCTTGCGACTAATGCTTTATGTATAGAGCCAACAGCAAAGTTTCCGGGAGTTGTTTGAAATTGCAGAAGTTTCGCAGTGCCGTGGAAGAGCCGATGGCGCTTCGGCACTTTCTGTAATAGTCGCGGGTGGAGCGTGTTATAAAGGTAACTGTACTACTTTACTTCTGCTGTATCAGTTTAAACTTGTAATCTGCTGGTGTTTGACATGTGCCGTGTTCAGTTGTCAAAAAGACTGATTTATTTCAGGCGGTGCTGTAGATGATACTGGCCAAAACTATACATTGTCCAGTTACCTGGTACCTACTGGTGATTGGAGAACACGTCATTGTGTGCTGTTAAAGGTAAGTTACAAGTTTGTGTGTATCTAAATAGCGTTACTGCGAAGTATCTGAGATTTAGAACATGCCAAGTTGATGCGACGGTCTTGTTTACGGATTGCTGGATTTGCCACGCCATTTGGCGCCCATTCGTCACACGCATTGTCACTACAATCTGGCCGAGAGGGGATTAATGAGGCGACAGTAGATGGATTGGGGTGGTATGCACGCTTCCCCTCGGACCCGAGTTGGCTGGGCGTGCGTAAGTTACACGCAGGCCTACCACGCATCTCTCTCTGCTGTGTTTTTTTCTCTTCACTTGGGGTTGTTGAGGAATGGCTTCCTCGAGTGGGGCCCAAGTTGGCATGAGCAGCTGGATGGTTTCATTAGCACTTGGCAAGCAGGCCTCACAAGCCTGCTCGATCCTCTTTCACAGGCCCGGCTGCTGCATGCCGACTTGAAAGAAGCTTCGGTGAGGTGAGGGGTGGTGCTGCCAGGAGGGGGAGCAGGTGAGGTGCACCCAAAATGCCGCCTTTCAATGCTGCAGAAGCCTTTCCTTGTACTCCGACCTTTATTTATGCAGTGCCAAACATCCGGGATGGTTTGTTAGCTGGACTCCCTGAATTAGGGTGGTTCTGGAAGAACTTAGGAGGTGCTAGGTTGTTGAAAGCAATCCCTTTTTATTTGTTTAAAATGCGGACATTTCTCGAATAGTGCCGAAGCATTGTCGCTGATATTTTAAAAATAGATGTAGTAGATCGTGTGAAGAGTCGAATGTTCTGCTGCGTGCTGTCATGATGTTGTCGAGTGGTTGCTGACAGTTTGATGTGCCAGCGATATTTTGTATATTTTAACCTTTCACATACAAAGGAGAATCTGTTCTCTCATCATACTGCAACAGGATGTATGCATCATATATACTGGCCAGTGTACAGTTGTACATTCGTTTCTTATAGCAGCGCTGCCTGGCGGAATGGTCAACATGCGAGTGTAGGCAGTACCATAATAGAAATTGTTCGATCAAGAAGAAAAATAATGTACGGCAAGTGAAGTAAATTTTTGGATATAGATAGAACACATGTATGAAAATTGGGCACGGGTCAATCCGAAAGTTGGATTGTCGCTTATGTGATGAAGTATTTTTGTATAGTGCAGCAACAAAATAGTGCCTTAATGCTGGTATAGCCGCGTTAGATACGTTCACTCCTGAACATCCTGTAACTCAGCGGCGTAGCCAGGAAATTTGTAAGGGGGAGGGGTTATGTGAGGGTAGAACGAAGAAGCCCGCCGCAGACGAATTTTTTTTTGCTGTTCAAGCTCACATAAGCTACAATACAGTAAAACTTCTATAAGTCGAACTTCCCTAAGTCGAAGTTCTCTATAAGTCGAAGAAAATGATGAGCTTGGTTGGTCACAATGTAAAATAATAGGAAATAAACTTCCCTAACTCAAATTTCTATAACTCGAAGTTCTCCATAACTCGAAGTGCTGGCGGGGCCTTAGTCGCCTTACGATGGGATATCAATGCATTTTCAGTCTCCCTAAGTCGAAGTTCATGTTGGCCAGTACGGAAAATTGTCTCATTTCCCAGCCGAAGGGTACAGAATAGGCCCAGAGTAGGCCACATGTCCAGAAAGGCTCAATTTCCTGATCTCCGTCTACCAGACGTACCGAAAGAAGTGTTCAACTCGCTTGTGCCGGACAATTGAATCCTTGAATCTAAGAGTAGGCAAATGTCCATAACGGAGATTTTTCACAACAAAACAATGAGGAACATTGTAAGTGTGATAGTGACAGTTATTTTCAAGTTATGAACACCTTTCGCCGCCGGATATGAAGGTAGGCTTCCTTATAGAGTTCTGTGCTTTAAAAAATCCAAACTTCTCTAACTCGAATCTTCTATAACTCGAAGTTTTTTCCCGGTCCCATGCAGATTCGACTTATAGAAGTTTTACTGTATTTGCGCATGTGCGTTTTAACACCTTAAAATTGCGGATTGTAACTATATTCTTTGGGTCCCCCCAACCCCCCCCCCCCCTGCCGACGCCACTGCTGTAACTGGTCCTTATATGACACGTATAGGCCTAATGACATGGTAATCCAACAATCAGTCCTGATATTCATAATTATAGTACTATATAAAGCTGTGGGGCTCTCTCGAGGATCATTGATGACACCGTTTGCGAGACTTCCTTTAATTCACTATTGATGACGCAGTTGGTGTACCAGTCGACTCACTTGTCGGTAATAGGGCTATACACGGCTTAATGGCTGCTTCATTTATCAGTTTTAACCTTGATAGCTCTATATATATATAGGTCTACCAAGTGCCAGAACACTTATATAGGCATCATCATCAAGCTATGCAGGTGTTCCAACTGAAATGTCTCCAAAGTTGTTGGCGATTTTTTTACACTAATAAGGCCAAGCCACTTGTTTAGTATAGCAGCATCAGTTACTTGAATATTACACTTAGTGGTTCACCTAAATGACCAAAATTATTAGCTGCTAATATTGATAGACCTAGTGCACGTTGCAATGAATTTGCGATTATAAATTAGAAATGGACCAGCACTGGAACAATTGATGGCAGATAACGTCAATGATATAATGCAGCCTGGATTAAATCATTGTTCAGGGCCCGCGCCACCGAATATTAGCAGTTTCCTTTCGATAACCACTATAGGCCTAAGTAGCATACGCATTCAAAATTAACTGATTAAAATTATCAGCTGCAGTATAGTTCCAAAAATTGATAGCACTATATAAACGGGTTATTTCAGTTGTAACACCTTTTATTATTAGCGGCTGATGATGTGAATGCAACACTCATTACAAGGACAGTGCTTCTGACCAACACATGACGACCTACAGTACAAATGATGGGTAACTTATACGAGGTACCAATATTATTCGAATATCGCGGGAAACACCAAATTTTGAAAAAAATCTCTGTAAATGTAGCTCCAAAAACTTTTCCTCCCTTATTCAATATATTCATTGACATAATTATTCTATATACAACTTACTTGCACAGTTGCGTTTGCGTTCTATAAGCACGATCATTACAGGTCATCTGTCTGCATCACTATTATACTAAACTGCAACGAGTGCAGGGTTATACTAATACTTGGACTGTCTTATTTTTTTAAATGGGTACGGTAAGCAGGTAAAGTATACGATTCGTATTACAAGCTGAAGTTATATGACTGCCACGGCCCACGGTGTTGGTACACGCTATTAATGGTTCATGTTCGGATTCGTAGACAGGAACAGATGATCACTTCCCCGCCAGCACGGCAAAATAAACGGAACAGCCGCCATGTTCTGGCTTGGAATGGGGACATTAATTTACGTGAACGTTTCCGGCCTTATCTCTCCTCCTTTGAGTGGGTAGGTGCTGGGGTCATGGAATGCGACCGTTGTTGTCCCCCCCCCCCNCCGTTTCGCCGAGACGGGCAAATGATCGTCTTTTTTTTGCATGATAAATCCGAACATAAGTTACCGTGCTCCGACATATTATAATCTTTGGCATATAATTTTGATTGCTCATCATGCACGAACAGATAGTTTGGCAGCAAATATTTTACTGTGCTGGTTTCGTCAAAATGAGTGGTTTTCCGATCAGTATGTATAGTACATCAGTCTCTGCGTCACACTGTAAACTGCAAAATGCCGCAAAGCAGTAAAAGAGCATCAAAAGAGCCAATGGAAAAACAATTTTTAAATATGCTTGTATTGCCTTTTGATTCTAAAAACCAACAAAAACATTAAAAGAGCATCGGAAGATCATCACAAGAGCATTAAAAATTGATCATCCATGAGAGACTCACTATATTATAGTGATGCTCTTTTAATGTTTTACGGTTTAACTTACAGCAGTGTTACCTGAGTGTATCAGTTAGTTGTGGATGGACAATGATCCTTACTGCATGTGTGGCTATATCAGGACTATATATGTGATTGAACAATCAGGTCGGTATACATCTTGGTACAGTATAAACTTACATGCAGTACACCTTTTAAATAATGCATGACAAGTTGAAGGAGAGCCACTTACGACTTACCGCAATAAAAAACGTGGTTGTCGGCTCATCCATATAACTAATGTATACTGTTAATTATGGTCTTATTTGTTAGGCTATTCGGTAGCGTATAAGGAAATAACAGCTGGAGTCACACAACATCAGTTTTCATCATCACTGAATTTCTTAGTACTCAATACTGTGGCATTTTCCTTTTCCCTGGCAATTTGTTTATGCAACAGCGACAACAAGACTCGTAAGAGATAGGCATTTCATTTAGTGGCTATACTGATGCGTTCATGCACGTGCCTCGTCTATGGGACAGAGGTCAAAACATGTCGCTATTCCGCGCTGTTCCCGGAATTAGAGCGGAATAAGCTATATTCCCAGAGTATGGCGGAATAGTGGGGAATAGCGTTGGTCAAGTTTCAGTCACCCACATGCACGTTCCAGGTTATTCCCCGCTATTCCCTGGCACAACGTGGCAACACCGGAAGTGTCAACAAGAATATCGAACGCATCATTAAAAGTGCGGTTGCTCTGAAGCAATGAAATATAACGACATTGGAAATTTGGAAGAGTCTGGTGACAAAATGTACCTCGACATTGGAAGGCCACAGAAGCGCCGTTTGAATATAGTCTACGGGTTTATTCCGCCCCTACTTCTGGCGGGTTTAATTTTCCTTATGTTATCTCACGTTATTCCCGGGATAGAAGGGTTTAAACTTTAAAGTCTGTTTCTCGCCTCTGAATGGTTTCAAAAAATTATGTTAGACCTATGTTCATTCCAACCGGAGTATAGGCTAATATTCCGTGCTTTTCCGTGCATCTATAAACAGGATCCAGAGTATTAAGAGGAAATATCATGGCTTGGCGTGTTTGAGAAGTGAATATTATCATGCGGATGGGAGTATCTGAGGAGGAAGAGCGACGACAAAATGAGTTATTCATTTCTAGTTTTTATACACAATCATGTAGGATGTCTCTCGGTCATTCGCCTATCTACGTGATACACGTACACTCTGTTGCCCGGGCTTTAATTAATGAATCGGCGGAACTCTTTCCCGAAGGAGACACTCCGCAGTGATAATCTAGGACGCGGGCCTTTATAGACCCCGATGCAGAAAGAGCGGCATTCCAACAAAGAATCACGAAAATGTCAGCCGATCATAAATCAAGAATGAACGATGCGGGTCGTGGGATTTGGAATTCCCTTTGGCAAAAAATAGTGTGTTTTCCATGAGATCAAACACAAGACATGGCCTGTTGGGCACCCCTTCTCCGCAGATGTGGGAGATGACCGGGTGCGTCCATTCCTGTGGTGGGTGGTTGCGGTACACTTTGACATCCTAGTCGTGGTGTGTCGGGTGAGATGACCTTGTTGCACCCCTACCCTGATCCCCATGGTGAGCGGACTCGACCGGAATCGGAGGGGGAGAAGCGGCCTGATGACGTGAGCATGCCTAGCGGCCGTAATTGGTGGGGCTGGGGGCCGTGAGGCGGGCTGGAGCTAGGAGGGGTAGGGAGTGGTGGGGGGAGGAAAAAGTGGCACAGATGCAAGGGGGGTGCAGGGGGCTGCCTCGCTCCTGGGCCCCAGCACAGCGAGCTAGGCCGGCGAGCAGGAAGGAAGGGTGCTGCTGGTTGTGTGCCGCTGACATGGCTGTAGACCGGGTTCATTCCGCCTGCAGGGGGGAGGAAGCCTGAAAAGAAGAGACGGGGGGCTAAGAGAGAGACTGTGCGGATCGAAGCTGCTCTCGGATTGTGTGTGTGTGTGTGTGTGCGCGGCGTGGAATACGTCACCGGAACCGCGGATCGAGCAACGGGACTCGGCAAGGTACAGTACAACGAGAGGAGGGGGGGAAACGGCATATGTGCGACAGGCCGGCCTAGTTTCTTTATCCAAAGCCTGTATCGGGCCACCTTTCTACTTTATACCAGCCTGGCACACATAGCACACAAAAAAGCGGCGAGCGTTCCAAATATCTACTTTTCCCTTTTCCCTTTAACCGGGGGAAGAGGAGGTATGGGGTTGGGGTGGCTGTAAAGATAGATGAGGATGGCCAGTTGTTGTGGTGTTGGGGCCATGCCATGTGCTGGATCGTTGGCCTCTGGGAGGTGAGGGAACAAGCAGGGAGACTCGTCCTGGAACGGCCCTGCCAGCGGAACGGCCACGCTTGCTGAGCCCAGGGGAGGATGATGGGGGTCGGTGGTGGTGGTGGTAAAGGAAGGGGGGGAGAGACCTCAAAAGCCGTCTCTCTCTCTCGCATTTAGCTTACCCTCTCTTTTCTCTCTTCCCTCACGCACTCCCCCCTCTCTCCAATTCTTTTTTGCCTTCCGGCCTTCACCCAACCACCCCAACCACTTTGTTGGAATGCCCTGGCAACCCTGCTCTGGCTACACACGAGGAAGAAGCCAGGCGCCCCGCAAAACAACGGATGCTGGCCTCCGGGATACCGATAAGAACAGGGGCGTAGCACGGCTGGGAGGTCACGTTCTCCTTTACACCCCACCAACCTCCCTGTACCCCGGCTGTACCCCCACGTCTCTTCTCATGCAAGCCAGCAACCCCCTGGAGTGGTGAGGAGGAGGAGGGGGAGATTAAGGGAAGAGGGCCTTGATCCCCCTCTCTCCCCCTCACTGGTTGGTCCGAAGAAGGAATTGGGGGAAGGTTTTTGTCTTGGGAGACAGAGAGAGAGGGAGAGAGAGAGAGAGACTTTCTTTTTTCGGGAGGCAGCATAATGAATGAGGGAGGGAGTGTGGCCCCTGCGTGTTGCCAGGCGTGGGATGGGGGAGATGGATGATGGGAGGGGCACTCTGGCTGGGGGTAAACAAGTCCGCGATGTTGCGTGGTCACTTGGGTCAAGAAAGTTGTCGGGGGACTGCTGGGCTGGAAAAAGGAGAGAAGCGCGCAAGTGGGTTGTGTGGTTCGGGTGACAGCGGAGGGTTCGGAGGGAGGATTTCCAGGTGGTCGGGCGAAAAAGGCGAGGATCAATGGTTCCGTGATTGCGAATAGACAAGTTGGCACCGAATTTTGGAGATGAGCTGGTTAGTAAGAAGGGCTTGAAAAGAGAATGAGCGGCGTCGTCCTCTACGAGCACACACACACTTCCAATGTTGTGAGTATGCACTGGAGAAGATGGCCAGGTGCAAGGTCCATACCCTGCAGTCGAATTCCCGGGATCTGGATAATTATGGTAACGATAAGGCGATAAAAATACGGGCCATGGCCAGTGTGTGCCCGAAAATCATAAGAGCCGCTTATAATTATGTCACGCCTGTTCTGCAAGCGACAACATTATTTGAAGCCAGGTGAGGCTCTTAACTGCCGGAGCAATGTTAGGTGGAGATGCGATGAGAGTAAATATGTCAATAAAGGCAGGCAACAATTCATGGTGTCAATCACCAAAAGTGACTGAATTTAATGTGACAAACGTGAGTTGCCAATGGTTACCTGCCAATTAGTCGTCCCACAATGTATATAGGGTCCTCCTGGTGAGTCTCTGCTAGCAGCAGCTGCTTCTGCTAGTCAGATTTCTCCCATAAGCTTTTCCAGGGGTTCTCTAACTAGCAGCAAGATGAAAAACAGACCCAGAATCTTTAATAGTAGTTAGGCTGTTACTTCCAAAATATTCGAAAGCCCCCTGCAATTTATTGGTCTAATTAGGGACCCAGCATCTAGAGTCTAATAAGGAGTGACATTTGGTTGTGTCGTAAATAAACCGTGTGTGCTCCAATAAATTGTTGTCAGGTTTTCTCATTATTATCTTCAAAACTGACAGATTTTATTATATAGCATATAGGTCCACCTTCCTAAACTACACTAATTGCTCATGTATATAGTCAATCGTTATAGCCGATCCTCTTATTGTATTTATGCTTGGTTCCACCGTGCGTTTAAACTACCTAAAATTGAATCAGAGTCAATGACTGGAGTGTCGTCAACATCCGATGTTTTTTTTCCAGCCCCGACAGGCCTGGTATAGCGGGACCAAAATTATACACCATAATGGGGGTCAATTACTGGCGGTAACCACCGTGCATGCGTGTCATGTGTTGCCCGAAGTTGGTACAGTAGTTGAAATAAAACAAAAATGGCCGTAATATTAGCCTGGCCTTATTTGGGTCTTGTCGGGTCTTGTATACCTTACAATTTTCCAGACTGGCCGGGCTATTTCTTGAAAGCTGGTTACTGAATTAGTGACCATAATGCCTGAATGAGAAGGTCGTAAGTAATCAAACCACTATGGGGCGACGGCTTTCAAATTGTGTTCAAAGTTTTGTTGCTGGCGCCTTGATCCTTACAAACAAATTCCAGCAAGAGTATGGAAACAAACTTCTCTCGATCAATCTCTTGCCGGCTGTAACCCTACTTCATTTTAGGGAAGGGGAAGGCTGCTGTGGCACATTGGTGCCTCGGGAAAGTGCACACTTATGTCAAATGTTCACGTGACGTGGAGCGGCGAAGGGAATGGTATAGGTCTATAGGACTACAGAAGTCAGATCTTCAGTTTGTGAATTGCTGTCACATGGTGCAATGGTCATGTATAGGACGATTACTTGACTTATTCCAACCAAAATATTATCAGATACGCCATTATTTGGCTAGAAACGTCATTACGATCTGCTGTGGCAACTGATTAACATTTTGTGGCGACGCCATGTGGATGATTAGGATTATCCTACTGATTAGGTGACTCGGAAACCGCAGATGGTTAGGGAGAGGCCTAACCAGCAGGATATTTCCCGTAACTTGCATGAGACTCCATCAAAACTTGATTGTCTGCGCACGCCATATAGTGTCGCGCCCCAGCCGAACAATGAAGTGCATTTTCGTCTCGGAATAGGTTAGTAATCGTCCTTTAGGGAACATACATGCGGGAGTTCCTGAATATTTCGTGTAGAACGACCTGTCATGTATCATACGTAGCTCTGTCATTCAGAATAACCTGCCATATACAAGTACTATTGGGCGTATAGGAATCGGAAGTAGGTCAGTTCATATGTACTGGGGGGCATTTAGGTATTCACATTGAGGAAATGCGATGTTTACCACCTGATTTAATATTGACTCCCACTGTTAAGGTTGACTGTCCTTATATAAGACTTCGACTGCGGAAGTTGTCATCGAGCATTCTCTCATTACTTATACATGTTATGTCAACATGTGCATTTCNCCCTTTCCCCCCCCCCCCCCCCCCCCGCATGACCCTCGCGTGTGAACCAGGGATTGGATCTGAATATGATTTGGGCGAATGGAATTACCGGTTTAAGGGTGAATAGGATCATTGGGGTTGAAGCACTTTCTTTGGTCGTTTATATTGTCTGCGCTTCCAGAAGAAATTGTCACTGTTGTTATCAAGCCATGGACAACCTGGAAGTACTCATAACTTAGCTCAAGTTGGCATACACGCAGGATACCACGGAGAATTTTCTCACTCTAAACATAATGACACAGCAGCATACGCATTAAGCGTAATTAGTGTCTCACTGACAACGTGATGCGTTACATGAAGCGTGAAACGAGCTGGATGTGGCCCGAAGAAGGTGACCGCGATTGTGCCGTGTGCGTGCTGAAAGCCAAATTGGACATACCCCTCCTTGACCTCGTAGATGACGTGAGGGCGGTTCAAAAACCAAGGTCAATGGGTGGAAGAGGGGACTCGAGCTGTTACTCAACAAGGATAACTTATGTGTAAGCTCTATCAGACGCCATTGTCCGCGTGATTGATTGCAGCTTTAGGACCTATTTCCATCGGCACATGTACATTTTTATATACGACCGGGGTAGAGCATTCGAAGCATCAATGGAGTCTAATGAAATTCAGGGGATTCGAGCTCAGTCAGATGTGAATAGGGAGGTGAAAGAGGGGTGGTGTTG
>JYFJ02008288.1:0-12845 GCA_000934665.2 Catajapyx aquilonaris
GCTATGTACAAATGGGGGATTACAAAGGTTGAAGGTCACGAGGCCTGTCTGATTAATTGGGAGGTAAATTAAACGGGGGGCTGTAACTTTTGGTATATGAATCGTTCGCAGGTACGTGGGACAAATTTGGCTACAGCTCGTTGACTGGACATATTTCGCAGTGTTGGAAGGTTTATTATGTATACAAATTTCTGGACCTGTTCACACTGCATTTTTTTAAAAGGGGAAGGAAGGATTGAATGGTTGGGGGGAAAAGGCGGACTACACAGTACAGAAATTACACTAAGTCGACTTTGGGAAACAAGTGTCGCCTTCCACTCGTCTCTGTCGGATAAGAGGCGGCCTCTTGACATTTGCGTGGTCAGTTCTGTCCTCTCCGTCCATACCTGAATCGCTGGAATCATCCTCGCTCAAGCCGTGCTTCTCGCCTGGACAGCCATTCGCAATAACTGAAATCACACCAAAAATTAGGCGTCGTAATTATTAAAACCACTGACAAATAGAACATGCACGGCTGGACATAATAGCAGTCGCCTGTAAATTTTCAGACGTGGGCGGCGCCAGTGAACGTTATTGTGGCGTTGTCAGGTGACAACGCCACGAGAACATTCAGTGGGGAATCGCCACTCACGCCGCCCATGTCTGAGAATTTCTACAGTATTATGTCCAGCCTCCAAATAGTCAGACCTGCAGGAACTTTGGTGACCCCGTGACCTTCTTCCTCGGATATACATGGGACAAGGACAGGCAACAAGACGCCACCACAGTCAGGGACGACCACACTAGGAGAACAATCACTGATACCACTGTCACAACGGTGGGTGGTGCTCATTCCGTTCAGCCTGGGTCTGTTACTACTGGGTCCTGTACTACTACGGCCCCTACCGTTGGTCAGTGTCGGAGGGTCAGAGGTCACACAGTCTAACGGGGGATCTTCTTCACACACTCGGGACATGCGGGTTAGGCTGGCTCGGCTGCTGTTGGATCCGCCAGATGAGCGTCGAGATGTCAAGTTGGCCATGCGAGCTAGTGCTCTGATGGCATTTCCAGTTTTCTATCGATACAACAGGTTCAATGGGAAACCATGCATTATTAGTCGGGTTGCTACAAGGTGACAAATGACACGACATGGGTTGTAGCTACGACATGGATTATTGTACCTGATTTACATGCACTATTTTTCCTGGGCAGTCGGAGACTTGCATGCCAAAGCTGCTCGTACAGCCAGACCCACTGCCTATAAATGGGGTAATGCAATTTCATGCCAAAAAATAAACTGCCCTTTTAAGTTAAATGCCGGATTAAGATGAGCAACGCGTCGAATTATTTCCATGCAGTTTCTTATAGTAAATTGGGCGTACCTGCCACTTCCTCCTGATGACAAACTTTTTGAGCTTGTCCGTACTGAGTTTGACAGCCTTCATGGTCTGTTCCTTTTGGGACAGCCAGGAATGCTGGAGGCACTGGGACGCACTCATCCGCTTTCTGGAACGGGACACCATCAGGTTTAAAATATTTGCCAACAACTCTCAGCTTGCGTAAAAATAAACTCACTCCTTCCTCTTCACAAGAAGTTTGTTGATGAAGTCTTTGGCATCGTGTGATATGTCGTCGAAAGCTTCGTCGTCATAGTCGAAGTCTGCTCTCGTGACGTTAGCGAACGTCTCCACGTCATTGTCGCCCATAAACGGCGACAATCCGGACAACCTGTAATAGTAAATCATTTACAGTGATATTCCAGTGATATGGCACCTTTATTCTGTGAGTGACTTACAGAACGTAACAGACGACCCCGACGGACCACATGTCTGAGGACAGGCTGATAGGTTCGTAGCTGATGACCTCAGGTGCGATGAATTCGGGTGTCCCGAACATGACTCTGACCTGCTCGTCTGGATGCAGCTTCTTGGCCAAACCAAAGTCGATCAGCTTGATCTGATGCGAATTCTTGGCAATGCATAGGATATTCTCGGGCTGCAATAAAGCGACGCATGAAGACGTGAAGAGTGACCATTAGTGATGTACTGACCTTGAGGTCAAGGTGCACTACGCTTCGCCAGTGCATGAACTCGACTCCTTCGCATATTTGCCTCATGAATAGTATGCAGTCGCGTTCGGTCAGGACGAAGTCGTCCGCAGCCACTCGTTCGAACAGTTCGCCACCAGAAATGCTGGGAAAGGTCAAGTTAGGTCAGGTCATGAAATTGTAGGCACGAAGAGGTGATACTTACTACTCTGTGACCAGCACAAAGTCGCGGTGTCGTTCGAAGGCGGCCACTAGCCTGACCAGTCTTGGATGACAGATGAGTCCGTTCATGACCTCGACCTCTGACCTGACCCTTTCCTTGTCCTTGGCCGTGACGTACCTGACCACCTTGGCCGCCACCACCTCTTCCGATGACCTGCACAGCGCCCTGTAGACGACCCCAAACCGACCCTTTCCGACTTCCTCCTGAAGCTCGAACCTCTCCTGGAACGACGCCGTGTCCTGAACTTTGACCTCAGGGAATGACCCTTCCTCCTCAGTCTCTTCCTCGGCCGAGCACGAGTCCATATCAGGGTTGGGCACCATTGGTTCCGACGCCTGCGACGGTGCGCTGAGCCCATGCACATTCTCAGCCAGAATTCTAAACGAGTATGCGTGACCTGGGTCGAGGTCACGAACCACATGCGATGTCGCCATCAGGCAGGTGCCCTCAGGGGACACATGTGTCCATGACATCCAGTCATCTCGTAAGGTCTGGACGTGATATCCGGTCACAGCACGTCCTCCGTCGTACGCAGCACCGTACCAGGTCAATGTCACTTGACCCGAGGATCGGCAGGTCACATTCGGTGGCAATGCTGGAGGTTCCGGGCGACCTGGAGGTCAACCAAAAGAATTTGAAATTGAAAAATGTTTTGATTGATTCGTTGATTGATTGATTGTTGTTACCTTCGACAGCGAGGGAAGAATAGGCGGTGTCTGACCCCGCTTCGTTTTCGACAACAATGCCGTACTTTCCATTGTCGTCAGCGGTGATGTCGGTGAGCTCAAGCCGACTGCTTTGGTCATCTGTGTGAATGCGTATTCTCTCGTCTTTGCTGATGTCTTTTCCCTAGAACAATGAAAAAGTTGTCGTTAAAAAAAAATGTTTATTGCCTTCTTTCACACGTATCCACGAAATTGCAGCTTTTGTTTGGTGGAAACTTCCTCTCTGTTAATATTATGGTGTAAACACGAACTTGCGTGCGATTTTTTTTAACTAGCTGAGAGTTCGAGCACCTTTCGCAAAAGTGTAACTAGATCGCTCCACAGGATACCCTTACGTATGCTGCGGACTGTTCGAGAAATCCTCATCATCCGGATTATTAAGAAAGCTAATGAAATGATCCAGTATTGCAAAAAAAAGTATTACAAGGTCAGTACACAGTAGAACCCGCTTTATTGCATATGATTGGCTACTTCGTCTAATCGACTTAACCGGATTATTGCATATTTCTGGCAAAATGTGTATACTCTGCATATCACAGTTTTTTTTGCATATTTTAATCGGGATTAAGGCTGCGCGGATAAATAATTGCGACATTGTAAACCCTGCGTATTGTCAACCAGTTTGCGAATGCTGCAACAATCACGGATATTTACTCCTTCCGGTTTCCTGCCATTGTGAAATGACAGGTTTGCAATCCTATTGTCATTTTTTTATTCTCAAAGTAAATGCCCTTGCGATGTTACATGCTGCAACAAATTGCGTTTCTTATACTCAAATCATATTGGCTCTATTTGTTTATGACCCTGCCACTTCTCAGTTATACTATTGTTAATATTTTAATAATTTGCACGTTTTTCTAGCCAGAGTACAAAAAATGAATGCAGATATTTTGCTGGAAATGTGTGTGTGAATAATGGAGGTGCTGTCCATTAGTGTCTGAAGATAGTTTTATCGTTGTCAATACTCGTCAGATTCACATTTATCTAATCACAACTTTGTGACCTGTGAGTACACTAATGACCAATAGTCAGTCAAATTGAATAATTCTCGCACATGTTCTCACATTAGTCATCTTCACATGATATTGTTGCAGGCCTTCCTGTGAGAAATAAGCCAAACCCTTTTGCAAGAATTTTATGCGTATCTATACATCATCCAACATGAACTTCTCAAGTAAGAGAGCCTTCAGCTATAATAATGAAGTCATTCACACATTTTTGAAGCAATAATTTTGAAATTTTTAAGACCATTTTGTGTCTGAGCAAATTTTTCCGCAAAACAAGAACCTCTTACCCCTTTGATCCATCTGACACCAGTGCAGGTACCGGCGAACGTCGCCGTCAACACGACTGACTGTCCCGTCAATGCTGTGACATCTCTAGGTCCTTCCACTATACAGGGTGTCTCATCCATCACGTCCAGAGATTCGAGGCAGCCGGACATGTTGTTCACTCTAGCATGCCTGCTGGGAGACTGGCTGGCTTCTCCCTAAAGTGTACAGTCCAGGCCAAAGTACAGGCGGGTTCAATGATAGTGTGTGCGTGAGTTTGACGGGAAGTCTAATGGGAAGTGAGCAAAAAGGAGGAGAAATCGGTGACGTCAGGAAGAAGTAGGTTGTGTTACAATGAACCGGGGAGATATTCCATGCGTCACGTGCGCTGTAACTTTTGCCGAGGAGTTTGAAACAAAAGTTTTGGCAACGCCCCCATTGTGCTGTTCATATTCTTATTATACTGAGGGTGGTCGCGCCCTACTTAGATTATACGCACAATGGTCTCTCCGCAGATTCCCACCTCTCAAGAACTCTTATCAGTGGCATTTTGTCACGATCAATTAACCTAATTGGAGGTAATTAAACGGGGGCTACATGTTTCGACAATTACTGACAGCACCGTGCCAATTATTTAATTATTTTAATTCAGACAGATCCTAAGTGAAGCTGCAATTTTTCTGACACGTACTTTGTATTTTTGTTGCCTATGAACTTGTTCAGTGCGAAATTTTTTGAGGCGGAAACAATTTTAGAACAAAACATTGATATGTACGAGAGTACTTTTTGGAAAATTTGTTATCACCTATGAACATGTTTAGTGCGAATTTTTTTGAGGAGGAAACAATTTTAAAGCAAAAAAATTGTTATGTACGAGTGCTGGAAAAACGGGGAATAATCCGAATTCTAATTAAATTTGACATACCTCTGGTATATTTTGCAATCAGTACACAGTACTTAATTTTTAAATGCGTTATACAACGTAAGTATTCGACAACACTGTTTAGCTGGTTTTTAGCTTGTGGGCGGAGACTCTCTAATATAAAAGCACTTTGAGCCACTTGTGGTGAGCTGGGAGTCTCGTAATAGATAATAATAGAATCCTGGCCACTTCTTTTGGTGCTAACAAGCACTGATTGCGAGCACACAAGATGTCAACACATAATGTGGACTGACCTGGCGGACCAGAAGCTGTGCGAAGCAGACAACTTCACCGTGGATGTTGGCTGCCCTGCAGGTTATCTCACCAGCGTCTCTCAGTTTGGTATCCCTGAGGGTCAGAGTGTGCACCTGACCTTTTGCGTCCTTGTCCTCCACTTCAATCTGACCCCCAAAAAATTGGATTTGTTAATTAAGCGTGCCTGTGAATTATCAGGCACAGTAGTACCTCTGTGCATGGTCCGTCTTGCACCTCCTTGTCGTTGAGTCTCCATACGACCTTTGGGATTGGGTGACCTTCAACTCTGACCCGGAAGACCGCCGGACGTCCTTCAGTCACCTTCACCGTGGCTGCTTTCTCGCGAAATTCCGGAGCCTGCACCCACGGCTCCGATTCTGCCAAAATGATCAAATTTTTTGGAATATTTTACCACGGTTTATGTACTGAACTTACCGATCACTGTGAGTCTTGCGTATGTTTCTGCTTCGCCAAAAGCGTTGTATGCCTCGCAAAAGTAGACGTCAGCGTCCTGGCAAAAGGCGTCGGGTATCCTGAGGGAATAGACGCCGTTTTCTTTCCTGGTGTAAGTGAAGTCGGCGCAGTTGGGAATTACTTGGTCTCCTTTCACCCAAACCACCGCCACGGGTTGGGTTCCTGTACAGAGAGAGAAGATGGAGTGACGTGTTGACTGTATCGCACTCAACATCTGCAGGCATGACCGCAACACCTGTTCTGTCAGCGGTGCTTAGGGTCTACATATTCATAAGCTAGCCAGGCACAACAACAAGGAAGATTCAATCGACAAATTTTTATGCATCAAAACGTCTTGGGAGCCTCACCGCCTATTTTACAATCGATGCAGGTGGTTTTAAGAATTAAATTAAATTATGCAGCCTTACATCATGTGCTGTATGTGTACATTTTTCATTAGTGATCGCACAGTACGTTTACAGCCCAATACACTTAGTAATGGCGAGGAAAAAAAAAGTCACGAAACATGACCTGTGTCAGGCCGTGACCACAAGCTCCCAGTGCATTGTTAAAATTACGTCGTGAGCACAATATTCCTGGAGCACCAATAAATCCGCATTAGTGAAGTTGTGCATGACTGTTCGCGACCTCGTAAATCATCGGCTCGAATTATCACGATACACATCTCCACAACTTCACAAATGCAACAGTGTGTTCCAATCCCCGCTGGCTGTAGTGCCAAATTGGCTAGTCTTCCAATCATGCAGATTCAAGTAATACATATCAAATTTTTTTCGATAAAATTATGCCATATAATTTTGGACATATCTGCATTACCTGTGAGTTTGACAGTGAGTTCCGCAGGTTCTCCTTCATTGACCTCAGTGTCCTTCAGCCCTTCCACAAACACTGGAGGCTCTCCATCCATCTGTCTTTGGTTGTCCGGATGATCCGTATGCGCCCTGCAAAAAAATTCGCAAAAGACCTGTCGTAACACGTGATGTTACGCCGATCAGCGCCTTACTACTACGCATGAACGCTGGCCAAGAAGCAAAAGTAAACAAGATCAAGTAACGTGGCAGGCCTTGTTGTTGCCGGAGAAAAAAATCTGCAAAACGACGTCAGTGTTTCAGCCCCATCTGAGCTAGTAATGAGCGACTCTTATCGCCTGCAATTTATTGCAAAGTGGGTGGGTGGGTGGGTAAGAGCCCCGATCTTTTCTGCCGGCTCGCATTCCTCTTGAGTGCGACCATTAGCCTTGACCTTGCAACATGCCTGACTCTGCGAACAACAATGTTTGCGTGGAGTGACATACCTGACTCGTCCGGTCCTGTAGTCTGAGACCGATTCCCTGAGGTTGGATGACCCGGACATTCTCCGGGTCATACTGTAAGGAATGGTGGCCACTGGAGAAGAGCTCCATGCCCGGATACCAGTGGACAAACCCGGGCCGCTTTTGCCTGGTGGAACACAAACGGGGTTAACAATGTGACAAGTAGTACAGGCAGCAGTACTGACCTATGACATCGAGCCTAGCACTGGCTTCGACCCTTCCGACCACGTTCTCCAAGGTGACCCTGTAGAGACCAGCGTCTTGAGGTCTGACGTCCATTATTTCGAGCACCCTGAGCTCGTCCTTTTCGATGACCCGGAAGCGACCTCCGTCCCTGACCACAGTGTAGTCTTTGTCCCAGATGGCCTTTGGATCCGGATGACCCGCGATGGCCACCTGGAACCGGGCAGTGTCACCTTCCTGGACCACCTTGTTGTGTGGCACTGAGTAGAATTTAGGGGGAGCCACTTTCGTAGGCACGTGCCACCGTGGTGCTGGCTCCTCGGGTGGTCTGCTGCGGCGTTGTGGCGCAGGGGACTTTGATGGGGTTGACCTCGGGGTTGACCTCGGCGTGCTGCCCGCCGACACCAGTCCTACAGGCTTGTCCAGCAGGCACGACACGCTCGTTTCCTTCTCGTCCGACACTAAAAGGTCGCGTCAATTAACCCAGGTCATACATTATAACTGATTGTAATTACCGTCCACCAGAAGACACGCCGATGTGTCGATGCGACCCAGCTCGTTGTAAGCCACACACGTGTACTGACCCTCATCTTCTGGGTACACCTCTTTGATCACCAACCGGGCAGTACCCGTCGACTCATCAAACTCGGACGCAAAGTCGCCGCCCAGTTTCAGAATCTAACAAGTACAAAAATTAACCGTATTGTCGCAATTGCACACTTAAGTACTTACCTTTCCGCCTCTTTCCCATCTGACGTTCGGAGGAGGCGTGGACTTGATTTTGCACTCGAACGACACCCAGTCACCATCACAGCATCGGAGGTCACGCAGGGGTTGCATCACTTCAGGAACAGTTTGCACCACACTGTCAACACCCAAGCAATCACTCATTACCAATTACAGGGCGGCGCTACTCGTTACCAACTCTTGTTGCAAACTGACAAGTTGGAATGAGCGCACGTTACAGTTCGTTCCAATTAAAGTGTCGGTAGTGCTTACCCAATTTTAGCACTGCTTATTAGTAAACTCGTTGCCAAAATTTGGCATAACATACAATCAGTATGACAGTGACAATCAAACAACTGGCCCGCCGATTTACCACGTAATACTATTTTTCACGCATAGATGGCTCATACTCCATCTGCTCACTCCTGCCCCCTTGCGAGAGGTAGCGATATTATCAGTTCGGACAAACTTCCGACGCGACGGACGGAGAGAATAAGCCTATTAGGAGAAAGATCGCTAACACTTCAATTGGAACACACATGAAATTATTCTCTAAATGTTATTACTGCCATTTTGGCTTTTCTCTCAGTACATCTTCCCACATTATTATCCGAGTTGATTAGCAATTATCGTGTGCATGCGCCCATGTATTTTCCACTCTCTTGGTATGTAATGTGCGTCAGATGGATGGTCAGCCATTAATCATGGCGGCTCTCCTCTGTACTGTTCAGATGGGCTCAGATAATGTCCCAGGCGTGACCTGCTACCGACTCTGTCCCGTAGCCAGTGGACACGACTTTTCACCAAGCAGCATCCCCCAAAAATGATGGATGGACCCATGAAGGTCTCACCCGTTTCCTTATTGAAGTTGCCAATATCAATTTGAGGATCACGCCTTTTGCCTTCGCCTGCCATCCGAATGAAATGAGTCAGATAAGCGAGGTTATTATTAATGGCCGAGTTATCCCTGATGAAGAGCCGTGTCGTCTGGTGTCACCCGCTGAGCTTTTGTTCTGCCTTAGTAGTAGATGATGCCTTGGTTTATTTACTCACCTGTGTTTGACCGTCGGATGGTCCATAACGTTCTGCTTGCCCTGCCCTGCAAACAAAGAGAAGAAATGTCATCGAGTGATGCTCTTCAAATATTTCTTGTAATAATGGCGGTCAATAACTTTTTGGTATAAGCTGCACCTACCTACTTGTTCAGTACACTTGCTCTGTGTGTAATGTGCCGGCTTGGTCTGAGGTATGTGAAGGGTGCAATGCGATCTCGCGTCAGATACTCACATGCCAAAGGTGCGATTGCGCCGCCTGCATGGAGACTTGTCTGAGAGTTCAATTAAGACGGATTATTGCCCATGATGAGTGCAATTCAACCCTCCAGGGGTCAGCCACAAGATGCTTGCGACAGGTCAGAGCGTGAGAGTCTCTGACCTCTCAAGTTTGTTCTGACACGTACCTGCATCACACCCATTGTATAAATACCTTCCAATCCGCCCAAACACGATTCTTTAATTGCACACCTTTCTAAAAAAGAGTCAGTTGGCCATTGGCTGATTGGGCAAAACGAACCTTTTCCTATCTCCTAGAAATAGCTCCAGTGATATTCGCAGGGACCCTGTAATTACCTCCAGACGTCACGAGATCATGTAAATGCTTCGAGACTTAAATTACAGGCCGGCAGCGCAAATTGGCACTTTGCGAAGGTGGCAATCCAGAGGAGCCAAACACACAACACGAGACAAGGAAACGTTTGCCCTTTTAAAGCACCGATTTGTGTGCTGCAGAATATTTCGCATTTAAATACAACTGATGTTTTGCGAATTTCATGGACCACCGCCTGTGCAAAAAATCCGGTCATTGTGGGCGTAATCGGTGGCTGATTCTCCTGATCGGCCAATAAATTAAAGCAGAATGGCCGAATGCACTTCTTCCTCTGAAGATCGTGACACCCATTGGGGGCAATCTGTGTCCGTAAGGCACGTCCAAATTTATGGGGCCTTTTGCTTGGGCCCTCCCAAACAAGCAATACCCCGAAAGGGAAGGCGGTAGATTACCTGTCGCCAATCGGACAGATTTAGGACTGGGTACTGTGTATATGCCTGTGTGTCGTGTGTATTATATGCATGCAAAAAGGTGCGTGCGATTCCTGCTGCTGCCTCACTGCATAACTTCTCGGGCAGTACATTGGCCCAGAGGAATGCTGATTTTCGGCCTTGGAAGGACACGCGTCTCAAGAGAAACCCGGTTCTGGTTTGGCTGTCTGATGATGGCCAGGGCTGGCTTTTGAGTACAACCTGACTTCTCTCAGACACACATCATTTGCGCACGTCCCCACGTCAGTTGCTGTCCGGACAAGTGTGGGTCTCCTGCACCCCACTCGTCAAGGAAGAGAAAAAAAAAGATACCAGAAAAAGCAAAAAAAAAAAGAGAGAGAAGAGGATCTGTCAAAAGACAAGTTGTCTCTTCCGCTGCTGCTTAGGGCTGACAACCGCAAACGCAGAAATATTTGAGGCGTGGCTACAAGCTGTAAAAATAATTAAAAAAAGCTATCGTCAAACTTGGTGAGATTATGCCAGGTGGGGTGAGATTGTGCCAGCGCATTTTTGGACAACAGTCGTAAACTAGCGAATTTAGGCGTGTTTCACTACATTGAGGAATGGTCAAGGTTGCAATGATGAGTAAAATTCACGGTAGGGCGCCCTGTTGGTCCAAAAAAAAACCCACCTATAGCACAATCTCACCGCACCTAGCACAATCTCACCACGTTTGACGGGTATTGGTAAAAATAAGTCCATACCTCATTTGCCTACTGTTTGGCAGGACAATTACACCGGGTGTGATTGTCGTATTCCGCTGCTGCAATTGCGGTGTTATCAAGAAGCGAAGGCGTATAATTTGGGCGAGTTTTTATATAAAACCGATTGGAGGCCGCGGCGCCAAATGATAGGTTTTAAGCCTGCGATTGCTCGGGATGGGATTGAGTTATAGGTTAGACTAACGCATCACGTCGCTAGCTATAGTTATCGATGAGGGAAATATTGCTTGATCAGTCACGATCGATCGATCGGAAGTATAATCGGTTTTTAATAAGGCTCGTTATCCCCGTGATTATCAAGCGACATACCGCCATTTTTTTTAAGGGTTACCCTTTCTTCCCACGATTTTTTTTCTCTTCAGATCTACAGGCCTAAACTGTATTCTCATCAGCAGAGATGTGCTAGGCAAGTTCAGCATTCCGATGGGACTTGGTCCAGATATCCAAAGCTTGTTATTTTTCAACGTCTGGATAGTTCCAGTCTCCTTCCGGACCTTGTCCGTCGCTAAGTGGCCCGGTCGAGAGATGGATTTCTCTGGCTCTTCCGACTGATCTTGATAAAGCCTATAGGAAAAACGTAAACGGCTCTGCTGGACTTACCTTTGGCATAAATTTGGAGCGAAATCACCGCCTTGGCCTCTCCATGGCAGTTTCTTGCTATGACTGAGTAGGCTCCGGTGTAGTCCAACTTGACGCAAGGTATCTCCAGACGGTACTCTGACCCTTCTCCTACTTGAACGAACCGATCCGCATCCTTGTAGTAGTCCGGCTGCGAAAGAGACAACAAAAGAAGTGCTTTTCACTGTTGGAAGCGATGGTTAATAACACAGGTTGAAACCAGTAGATCGTTAATCTTCACTGGGTGCAACTTCCTGTAGCCGTGTAATATTAATGTACACTCTTAATCGCTGCTACTGCCGATTTGTTATTTTTTAAATTAGACCTTTAATATTATATGTCTCAGTAGCAGCTCCGCTACTATGCAGAAGGAATTGCTCAAATAAAGTGTCCCACTGAGGTGAGTGCAGATTTTAATCCAGATAGTCAGCAGGGAATGAATCAGCGCAAGTCCTGAGAGTGGATAAGAATCCGGAAAACGTGCGATTGGAGGAGATTATAGCTAATTGAATAAGGACCGTGGCTGACATTGTTGCATGTAATTGCATGCTGTTGGCGGCATTGTTTTTGGCACCGTTGTACTGGTTCACCCGTCCGGGGCAGTGGGAAAAGAAATGACCGCGTCATTCTGGAGCTGATTTATGACTTTTTCATGAAGCAAATTAGAACCTGGCGCTGGGCTTGACGGATAGTACAGGAAACCTTTTTTCAGGAGGATAGGCCTACACATATGTAAGTGTAAAAAAAAGGAGTAGAAAGTGATGCATGCGAGCAATTGAGGCAAATAACTGGCTTGGCATATGTTTTTTTTTCCAAAGAGGAATGTTCGATCAGCTGATTACATACATTTCAGCTTGGATATCACAATGTGGGAGTGAAGCAATTGGAAGTGACGCAACTTTAAAAACAAAGCAGAGCTAATTAGTAACGCCCTTACTAATTTTTACATAACAATCTGCTCCTCTAACAACCAAGCTGGGGAAAAAAAATCAAAACGTTTTTCACTGACAGTAAAACTATTTTCTGTTGAACATTTTCTGGAAGATGTGTACGGGACCTTAGCAAGAATTTTCATCGTGATTATTGCTTATGTGATATGTTTTCCTGGCAGACTTGCTTGAAATATTCTGCATGTAACACTTCTGCAGTGTCACAGTGTTCTAAAAATAGACTCCCTCGAGCATGATTAGTACTGTACCATTAACTGTGACCCATCCCCACAATGGCGCGTGTCTTGCACGACCCTGAGAGAGTTAAAAAAAAGGCTCTCTATGCTACATAATACCCCCCCC
>JYFJ02008289.1:0-12845 GCA_000934665.2 Catajapyx aquilonaris
AATCGCATTCTAAATATGAGTAAAAAAATAAAACTTATCAGATGAGCGCCTAGCTTCAGCAGCGGAATCCGCCATTTTGTCCGCGATTTAATTTTCGTGGCCCAAGCCAGATATTCGACGCTAGGTGGCTACAGCTATTGAGGCCAGATTGTAACCATGGGATACCAGCCTATTACAGTTCTGTTGGCATCACTGGTTGGCGCCAAAAAAATCTTTTGCTGATGTCGACATATGTCGACACCAGGTCTCAGGAGGATACCGGCATACCTCACTTAGACCGGCATGCCGGTATAGCCACCAGATCGAGCATTTCTAAAAACTGGTCGACATCGCCTATACCGGCATGCCGCAATAAGTGAGGTAATACGGTATTAATTCTGCTCTAATTGTACCTTATGGGGATTATTTTTGTTTTGTGGTGCCTTAGTTAAATAGTAAATACAGCACAGTAGACTGTGTATGCAAAAGATAAACACTTCACCATCTCTTAGAAAACCATACAGTAAGATGGTATTTTGTGTTTTTATGTTTATCGTTGTGTTTCGTTAATCCTGGAACCGTGTCATGGGGTCTTTTAGGACCCCAAAGGAATTAAAATGCATCGCAATGAGTGACCTTGAAACTATAATGACCTGAAACTCCAGTCCTTATAAAAACTTACTTTCATGGATCAAATTTTGATCCATGAAAGTAAGCAAAAGTTTACCAATATTTTGTTACAAAGCATTGCCAGAAAATGTAGTTGGGCAAGCTCTGTAAGGCCCAGTTCACACATGGCCACTTTTAGTGGCAGCAACTGGCCACAGCAACTGACCACTTTAGGAAATACACCTGATTAAATGAGAGCATTCACCAGTGGCAACTGGCCACTCTCTCATTCAATCCTGTGTATTTCCAAAAGTGGTCAGTTGCTGTGGCCAGTTGCTGCCACTAAAAGTGGCCATGTGTGAACCGGGCCTAAAAGTGCACAGTGATACTCACAATAAAGACACTTTCTTGTTTTCTTGTAGACAAGTCTGCCATAAAGTTTTTAGCAATGTTAACCTTTTTTGACAGTGCATGTGGCCGTTCACAGTGAGAAATGATATTTTCTTGCCAATTATGACCAGAAATATTCAGTAATTAATATACCTTTGAAAAAACATGTGATAATTCACAAAGAGGAGAAGCCCTTTGCTTGTTCATGATAATAAACATGTACAGTTCCGAGCATAAAGTTGGAGACGCCAGGCCCTCCTCACCTTCGGCAGGGTGCTCTGCCAATCTCAGCTATTATGGTATCAAATGTATTGTTAGAAATACAGGAACACACGCCTAAAACAGCTAACTCTGTCCAAAAAGAGCCCATTAATTTTGGTAGGATAAAGAAAGGTCAGAGAAGGCCCGCAGCTTCTCCAACGTGATGATTGGGGCTGTACTTAAGTGTAGAAATAGATTCCTTGTAATAAATTCTTACAAAATAAACATTTAAAATATGAAAATATTGTTTTTATGCACCTTATTTTACGTTTTAAGACTTAGTTTACTAACTTAATGAAAGCTGGAGATATCCTAATAATATTATGTTAATAATAATATATTTTTGTCATTCCTTGTTTTCTTTGCATATTATATTGGACTGGCACTGACATTTGGTTGATACTTTATATTGATGGGAAACAGGGATTCAGTGGCCATTATTGGATATACATTGGCAAGCACTTACTGCTGGGCTGACATTGGCCACGGAGTTGTGGAATGATGCCAGTTGTGGGATGATGCCAGGCATACATTGGCAGTGAATGTAGGGTTGATATCGGGCAGTATCAATGTTTCTGTATAGGTCCCATATTGGCAGCCTATATTGGCCCATGATTGGCATAGCTGTAATGCCCATATTGGACAGATATCGCGGTGCTACATTGGGCCTACATTGCCAGGGAATGCAGGGCTGATATTGGCCAAAAGTTAACATTTTTGTATATGTCCAATATATGAAGCCTACATGCCAGTATTGGGCCGATATCGCTGTGCTGCCTGGGGAGGGGGCAGGGTGTAGATGGAACGTCTTGAGGGGGGTGGAGGGGCACGCAGATGTGGTTGTTGAATGAGTGGGAGACTGGGTGTGGGGGTGGGGAGCAAGCAAAGTTCATCCTATGGACAACAGCTAACGAATGGACAGTTTCTCCTCTGACCCAACAGAGGCGCTGCCTACACCCCATTGCTAATGCATAGAATCACATAGAATGCAGCCAATAGGAAGCGGTGGTGGCAACAATATGCACTCAGAGGGCATAAACCATAGTCTGAAGGATTTTAATATTATAGATAAATACCAGTACTGCATACTAGTAACACAGTGAAGCACTATTCATAGAAAATCAAATAGAGGCAGTATAGGCCTAATGTGGAAAATATTACAGGAATGATTCCAGGTTTTCTTTAAATGCCATGACACCCATCCGCAACTTTGTCAAATAAGCAAGAGTCATAACTGAGCTTTTGCCTACTTCCAAATTGTACTCCACATTTGGCCACACAAAAGAATACGATGTTTTTAACTTCAATCTTACTTTGACATCAATGGAAAAGCTAATAGCACTGGTACCAATGCTAGTAATTTTACCAATGGAATGCTTCACAGACGTTTTACTGGAAAACTCCACCACAACCTATCTGGAATGCACAATCGCTATCACGATCATCTTTGTCACAGTCCTCCTTACCGTTATGCATATTATTATTATTATTATTATTATTATTATTATTATTTATTTTTCGTACCCCTTGATGGCCCTCTATGGGCCTTTCGGGGGGTGGCAGACCACCATACAGTTTTCTATTTATTTTCTTCAGACACTGGTGCAAGGACTGGTTCAGGAAATGGGGTAAGGGTTGGGGGATTTGGGGAGGGGACACAAGTGCAGGTGCATTGTCCAGTGGTAGGCCAGGTGCAGTCCCCCAGGAGGTCAGGGTGCCAAGACGCCTCCTTAGGCGTGGGTCACGACCCATTGACGCAAGCGAAAGGTTTGTTCCCGGGTGGGGATTTGAACCCGGGACCTTTCGCATAGCAAGCCGAGACGTTACCATCTCGACCACCGTGCCTCCCCCCCGTTATGCATATTGTTCACCTGAAAGAGGCACCAGAAGAGTTGGAGTGCTTTGTGTAATTTTTTTTTTTTTTTTTGCATTACCCCATTGGGAGTTACATTTCCTTTAGGGGGGTGGAATACCACCATTTGGGTGGAACCGGTATACTAAGATAGTATTTAGTGTGCTCCAAGGGTAGGTAGGAGGGGATGTGCAAAGTGCGTGTGCAATGTCGTTGATGTGCTGTTTTGTGAACTCCCCCGGGTGGCATATGTGGAAGGATCGCCACCCGAAACGAAGCCAGAGACGGTCTCACTCTGCGCGAGATGAAGGGGGGAACCCCGGGTTGGGATCGAACCCGGGACCTTAACATCCGCGGGCGCATACGTTACCGCAGCGCCACTTCGCCTCCCTACTTTGTGTAATGTTGCCCCTGATTACCTAAGTAAAAACAACCTTTGTCAGCTTCATGCTGAATTTTAACGTACTGTATATACTTGGAAAACCTGTGTCATACCCATGTAATATTAATAAGAACCCTGCAAGGTACAGTACAACATATTTGAACCTGGCAGGCTTTGCATCCACTCAGGTGAGGGTGCACTAAGAAGTTTGCAGGTGTTAAGTCGGGCCACGAAATGCTGCCTGATGTAGTTCCACCAACAGACAGTGAAAGTGTCACACAATGACCTCCAAATGGCAAGTAGCTCTTCACATGTGCAGGTCAAGCAACAGGAGCAATCACTGCTTGGAGCTTGGCAAAGCCACAATAACATTCCTTGGCCTGGGTTGCCACAAGACGGGCAGTAATGTTGGGGATACACAACCCACAATAAGCGCCCAGCTCACTTACGCTCACAATTAACTAAAATCATCATGCAATGTGACGTACCATGCCTGGCAAGGCCACAACACAGACAATACTGGTGCAGTCACCCGAAAGCCATACAGGTGACACAACACAGTGACAGCAGCAAAATGATTAGGCAGCGATTTGATCTTTGGCCAGTATTGTTGTCGTGCTTGGCCACCGCCGAAAAAGGACCCAAGCGTCATTGGCGGGAGTATTCTATACTTTGACAGTTTGCCTTTATGTGTGAAATGAGAAGCATTTCATACTTTTCCGGCCCATTTTAGGCATTCTACAGAATGCCGGATTTCGTACATTGCCGGTAACATATTATACTGTGTATCAGCCCTGCCAGCTTCAAAGCAGCAAAAGCCAGTTCAAGGGCCTTTGAATTATCCAACCTTGGGCCCATAATGCAGTGTCCATGTACAATAGGTGATTGCATGAGGTAAATGACAACAGTGCACGAGTGTCACACCCGGATTCTTACTGCAAAGGCATTAGATTGCCTACTGTACATGGACAATGATGCTTTATGGGCCCAAGGCCAAATTATTCAGAGACCCTTGAACTGGCTTTTGCTGCTTTAAAGTACTGTACTGTATTGTGTCAGATGTCTGCACATACAGTACTACATTGCACTACTTTACTGCAGGGAGTAGAGTGGGAGGGGAATCTACTTGTATTGCAACTGTGATGCTTCCCTGGAGGTTGGCATGTATATATGTCCTCTTTCATCAAATGCATTTCTTTCAGGTGGACATACTCCTCTTCAAAAAGACATCACCTCTATTGGTCGCAGCAAACCAACCGTGAGGACAAAGTGGAGGCTGTTCACCCTGAGGTCAATGCTGAGAGCTGTCCGGAGCAGGTTGTTCAGGATGAAGCATAGGACCATCATTTTAAATTCACATGCTGTCAGTAGTAGGTGGAAGGTAACTGAGGAGGTGGAGGAAAGCCATGAAAAGCAGCAGTTGCTGAAGCTACTGACAGCGTATGGCACCCAGATTTGCAAACCTTGTCAGGATAAAACTAAGGGGGCATATCCTCAATTGTATCTTAATGGTAGCAATAAAGGATTTGCATTGAACATGTTCTATCACAGTGCAAGTGCTGAAGTGCCTATAGGAATTTGCCACAAACCATAACATTGCCAAGTGTCAGGCGACTGCAGAAGTGGTTGGTCATTCATATGCATTCAGGCCTTTCTCCTGAATGCATTGGGAAAAAAAAAGTTACCACTATGGCCAAGAAAGACAAGGTGTGCGCTGTTGTCGTTGATGAAATGGTGATGAGACTAAACCTGTCCTACAATTCACCCAATGACTGTATTGATGGGTTTTCTGATCAGAGAACTTCCAGTCAGGTTGAGAAAGTGGCCAATCATGCCACAGTAGTGCTGCATGCTGCTGCAAGGAATTTTACAGAAGTGGCATCAGCCTGTAGGATATTTTGTTAATGTTCTGGGCCCTGGGCGGAGAATATTGTGTATGATATTCTGAATAACTACCTTGACAAAGAGGGAGCCCTATTGGGCTTAAATGGGCTTGATGATGGGTGATGGTTTAGGTGAAAGGTGCAGGTCATTAATGACCAAGGGTCAAATAAATGCAAGAGCATTCAGTTTGCATGGAATTAGTGTTGATAGCTCGTTCGTGTATTGGAATCGTGTATCGGAGAAAGTTTTTTAAAAACATGTGACCCTTCCCACCTGCTCAACAGTGTGAGGAACAATTTTCTAGTCCTTGATCTCATGATTGATAATACTGTAACATAGTACCGTATAGTTCAAATACCGTTATGTCAATGAAGTGAGTAGGAGGGATATGGACCAGAAGTTTCACAGGCTGTTAGCAATAATAACCGAGAGAGCCACCTGAACCCGTCTCACAATAAAAGGGTGAAGGTCAGACTATAGCTGTGCAGTAGGGCGGCTCGAAAAACACTTTTTTTCGAAAGTTGTAGTTCGCTAGTGAAAAAAAGTTGCGTTGGGTGATCCTTTTGACAGGTAAAAAATTTGAGTCATGTGGGTTAATATCCTACGGTCCCGCCAGGGGCGTTTGTGACGCAACTTACGGGTTTTCGTTTTTTGGTGTGCGAGTACACTTACCCGGCCTAAACATGAAAGGTTGTGGCCCTTTGGGGGTGAAATGTCGTTATTTTTGCGATATCTTGCACCGTTGACGAGATATTGACCAAAACCCCAGGTTCAAAAATTACACCGTTCTGCAAAAAAAACACTCTCTTTCGCTCTTTTGAAAGCATTTATGTGCTTTTTATGGATTTTGGGGTGCTGAATCCGAATCCGGCAACAGATTTGCTTTATCACGTACAGTTCTAGAGATATATCGTTTTAAAACCTTGGACGGTTTACTTGGGGTCTTTCCGAATCAAGTGGGCCTAATGTTGCTAGACCGCCTCGGATCTTGGTGAAAATAATCCCAGATGTACTCATCTATTCCTTAACGCTTCCTATAAAAATTCAGCCATATTGCTCAATACTATGATGAGGGGAAAAATCGCAAACATCTGGAAATGGCTGAGAATGAGGCCTTTTTTGGAGAATTTTTTTCCGGTTAGTGCAAATGGTCAAACCCCAATGAACATATATATCAAAAGAAAGGGAAACACCAGGACAATGCGGCTATGGAATTAGTATTCCTCTAAAATGTAAAAATAAACTTTTATAGCATTTCATTTGTCACTTGCTCAGTCACATGCCCAAGAATATATTGTGACCTCAACAATTATAATCGACTGTCCTTGGCCGACTCCCTCTCGTACCTTTTACACTTATACAAAAACGTATATCACTGGTTCGGGCAGTCCTGCGGGGGAAACCCTTATGCAGTCCTGGATATACACTGCGACAACTGTGAAAAACCACAATTCTTGATTTAAGTGTCGTATCTCCCAAAATTTGAGTTTTCTCAAAATATGTACATTATAGAGCCATTCTGACTTCAGATCTGGATTCAGTACACCTTAATCTATATAGTCCATCTACCTTTATCCAAAATAGGATTTTTCTGCAGAACATGTTGAGGTCACAATATATTCTTGGGCATGTGACTGCAAGTGACAAATGAAATGCTATAAAAATTTATTTTTACATTTTAGAGGAATACTAATTCCATAGGCGCATTGTCCTGGTGTTTCCCTTTCTTTTGATATATATGTTCATTGGGGTTTGACCATTTGCACTAACCGAAAAAAAATTCTCCAAAAAAGGCCTCATTCTCAGCCATTTCCAGATGTTTGCGATTTTTCCCCTCATCATAGTATTGAGCAATATGGCTGAATTTTTATAGGAAGCGTTAAAATGAGTACATCTGGGATTATTTTCACCAAGATCCGAGGCGGTCTAGCAACATTAGGCCCACTTGATTCGGAAAGACCCCAAGTAAACCGTCCAAGGTTTTAAAACGATATATCTCTAGAACTGTACGTGATAGAGCAAATCTGTTGCCGGATTCGGATTCAGCACCCCAAAATCCATAAAAAGCACATAAATGTTTTCAAAAGAGCGAAAGAGTGTGTTTTTTTGCAGAACGGTGTAATTTTTGAACCTGGGGTTTTGGTCAATATCTCGTCAACGGTGCAAGATATCGCAAAAATAACGACATTTCACCCCCAATGGGCCACAACTTTTCATGTTTAGGCCGGGTAAGTGTACTCGCACACCAAAAAACGAAAACCCGTAAGTTGCGTCACAAACGCCCCTGGCGGGACCGTAGGATATTAACCCACATGACTCAAATTTTTTACCTGTCAAAAGGATCACCCAACGCAACTTTTTTTCACTAGCGAACTACAACTTTCGAAAAAAAGTGTTTTTCGAGCCGCCCTACTGTGCAGGTGCTAAGTTATTCAATGTCATCAATGATTCAAACATTTACAGTATGTCAACCTTAACTGCCTTCCATCAGAGGCTACTTTTACCACAGAATGGTTGGAGCTGGTGGACAAACTGTTTAAATCTGTTAAATAGTGCAGGAAAAAATACTGTGAAGCCAGCCAAGGGTGCAGTGAGAGATAATCCTTGAGTTCTGGGCAGAAGTGATGGCCTCTCTGACAAGTTGGAGTGGCTGTGCAGCAGCAGCTTGACTGTTTTAATAAGGGGCTGGAGGTTAACTACGACGTATTAGTGGTCTATCCCAGCTCTAGATGGAGTTGAAGGAACTTCCAGGAGTTGAACACTTATGCTGCTGCAGCACAACCAGGACCACCTCTTTGGGGTTATTCGAGGAAAGCAGGGTGCCAACCATGACCCCACACCAAATCAGTTTGTGGCAGCTTTTTGGCAGGTGTGAGGCGCAGATGAAGTGAAGGGTATATTCTCGCTGAACTGGGGAAGTTGGAATGTTTCCATAACATACTGCCACCTGCTCCAACATGGGATATTATGGTACTATATCGCTCAAAAAGATAGAGACGATTGGCATTTGATTCAAGTGCAAGTTGCACTTGAGTCAAATGCAAAATCGTCTCTATCTTTTTGGGCGATATAGTACCTGCTGAACTACCAGTGGGTGATTTTGATTTACCCACTGAGAATGTTTTTTTTTTTGTGTGTGTGTGTGGGTGTGTTTTACGTTACCCTGTGATAAGGCGGAGCCTTTTTAGGGGGGTGGCACACCACCATCAGTTTTCTAGTAACTGTGTACTATTTTTCTTCGCTCACCGGTGCAAGGAGACAGGGAAATGGGTAAGGATAGGGATTTTTGAGGAGGGAACATGTGGTGCAAGTGCAATGTCGGTAAAGGGGTCATCGGTCATGTGCTGTTCCCCAGGAGGTTAGGTTGCCAGACACCTCCTTGGTGCAGGTCAGAGACCCTCCTGACGCAGGTGAAAGGAAAGTTCCCCAGGCGGGCATTGAACCTGGGGCCTTTCACTCAGCAAGCCGAGACGTTACCATCTCGGCCATCTACACCTCCCCCTGAGAATGCTTTATAATGCTATGTACAGTCTCTGGGTACTTATGCGAGAAGGTTCTGCAGCTACATGACTTCAATGACTGCTGGAACTCTCTACAAAGCTCCAGTGGTGAAATAAGTGTACCCGAACAATAAATTGTTCAGCACTTCTAAATCTTTGACTGGGTCTGCCGAGAGGCCATTTGGAGGGTTCAGCATTTCTATTAATGAATTCTTTGATTATGTTATGAGCTTAGAATTAGAGCTTGATTGTAGTTTTAAGTGTATTCCGCATGAATCACATGTTGTGCAAAGATGGCTTGTAAGATTGTTGGACATGGTGGAGAGTGGAGACATCATTGTTTTGTTCCATTTCATCACAAGGAGAGTTTGTTAGGCTGTATTCTAGGGTTAAGGTATTGTGGTGGCTGGTGGGTGAGGTGTTTTAATAGGGAATTGTAGATAAATAGCAGGCTACAAAAAAGTTGAAGAAAGTTGAAGGAAGTTGCTTTTGTTAATTTCATAATAACATGATTTATATAAGGGTAAGTCAATAATTATGTGCAATGTGTTCATGACATTTGCTACTGTGAAATGGGGTGAATTCAGACTTGACTCCCTGATCTGAAGTCTACTCTATACTCTATAAGTCTATATTCGCTATAGTATACTGTACAGTATAGTATCCATCATGGAATTTGCATAATAATAATTGTACACCAAATGAAATTAATAAGGTACCGTACGAAAGGATATTGAATGATTTGAATGTACTGTATGTTCTGCACTTAAGCTGGTGAATTGTTAATTGGCTGCACAAGAATAATCAACAGATCGTCCACAAATGGAAATTGAATATTTAATGAAATGGAATTATTGAGTAATGGAGAGAGAGAGACAGAATAGGAGAATGAACAGTAGAATGAAATGTCCATTGAACTCATGCACTGAATGGTGAATTGAATTGAAATGAATGACTATTTGAATTGAATTTAACAGTAATACATTGAAGTCGAATGGAATGGAATTGTCAGGAAGCATATTATGCTAGCGAATGGTGAATGGAATGGAATGGAATGGTGATGAATGGAAGTTGAATGATTGCATGGGCCACAACCAGCCAAGTTCTCGATGAAGTGGAATGGAATTCATTCATTTCAGTATGAATTATGCCCATCTCTGGTTAATAAAAATGGTATCCCATTACTTCATTGAAGAACTTGCATTTTAACTAGTGTACATCCCCATTCACCCCACTCTGCTTTAAGTGTATAGATCTCTAATAATAATAATAGGGTTTTAGTGCACCGCCCTAGGGCATCGGCACAGTACCTTTATTTATGCTTAAATTTGTACAAGCTTGATACAGTTGGTCCTTTTTGCCGTAACGCCCGGGTACCGCGAGCGATAGGGAGGATGACAGGAGGGGATGTGCAAGTGCAGTGCAATGACATATGTGGCCATTTTTAGTGGACTCCCCCGGGTGGTTTAGTCTGTAGGATATACCACCCGAGATGAAGCCAGAGGTGACCCTGAACTCTGCACGAGATGAAGGGGGTGTCCCCGGGCTGGGCTCGAACCCGGGACCTTAACATCCGTGGGCGCGCACGTTACCGCGGCGCCACTCCGTCTCCCCACGTATAGATCTCTAATATGACTCAATCACCCATCACTGAATTCCACAGTGTATTCACCACATCAAATAGCCTAACCACCTGATTTCATCAACATTGTTCTCTTTGCACCTGTATTATTGTCTGTATTATTGTCATGTGTGCATTTTTTTGTTCAAATACAGAATGTGTGAGCACAACAGCATGCTCCTCAATTTCATTTCCTATATTGTCGAATATTATAATGTGTAATTTATTTTTGTACATGCCATATGAATTTGGTCAGTGTAATTGAACGGCAACTTTGGTAAGTACAGTACTAATGTTGTGTTCGGGGTCGAAACAGGAGCGAGCAAAAAGACAAGTCAAGTCAATAGACCTATATGGGTGGTAAAATTGAATGCGTGCTGTATGCAGGAGTCAATTGTCACTTTTTTGAAGGCAACGTCAGAGAGCACTCTAAATCAGATATACTGGTATGCTATAAGCACAGTATAAATAAGGTACCGGTGCGCTATAAGCACACTATAAATAAGGTACCGGTATGCTATAAGCACACTATAAATAAGGTACCGGTAGATATAAGAGCGGTGCATTGCATTTCACCAGATTTTACCAAGCATTTCACATAGGAGTTTAGCCTCCCCCTCTACTCCCTGGACGAGCACAACCACATGAGCACAACTATATCTTGCAGTAGTACAATGCAGTAACGCAATACAGTACCTAATTGTAAAAGAGGTATAACAGGTGGTGCGGAGCTTCTTGCCTGTGACAAAGGCTGTGCTTAGACGTCAATCCTTGGGAAGAGCAGAGCAGTCCTGGCAGAACGGCTGGAACGAGGCTCGTGACAACTAACTAAGTACCACAGGTTCTTCCCTTTGGTGACCGAAGATAGACATGTTCACTGACACCTAGCACACATATAGTGTCTGATCATGGCCCTTTCCTGGCTCGTTTGAATCGATTTGGACTGAGGGGAGACACTGCCTGTCCCTGTGGAGCTGGACAACAGGATCCAGCGCACGTCTTATGGCCTTGTCTCTTTCCTGAGGTTCTATGGGTCCATGGATCTCTTCTGTGTGCTGCAGTATCTCAGAGAGGACTGGGGTGACCATGTGCCAAGGGAGTGCTGACGGCTAAACTGTGGGAGGCCTTCAATACCTTCTGCCTTATTGCGGACCGTTGCGGACCGCCATTTGGCTTTGTGAAACGCCTGAGGGGGGTTTGGGTTTTGCCATTGCTATTGTATTTGCTATATTGGATTGTAATATTATGTTGTGTGTTAATAAATAGGGGGATGGCACAGGGCCCGCATGGGCTGGGTCACCACTAACCACTATCCCTATTGAAGTACCTAATCGTGTCACATGGCAGCGTATGAGGCAAACAACAACAACAAACCTTGGGTGTCGCACCCGAATTCTTACTCCGACTGCATTTGATCACTTACTGTACAGTACATGGACGATGAGTTATACGGGCCCAAGGCCGGATTATGCGGAGGCCCTCCCAGCTGGCTTGCACTGCTTTGAACCTGGCGGGGAAGATATAACGTCGCACGAAACTATACGCATTAACGTAATAGCATTACCCGCATTAACTATCGCAACGGCGCCCAAAACTACTTGCACAGTCCTATATTACTATTGAGCATTCTATAGGGGTGGTGATTGTCTGATTGTCCACCAATTTTCCTTCACCATATATAATTATAGCATGGCCTCATAGAACAAGTTGACAGAAAATCGAATTACTAAATACAGTAGTCTTGCCGTTGCCGAGTCTTGCAGTAGTTGTACGTAGTTGCTGGTAGCTGTTGGTAGCACTGAAAGCAGGTCTCATCTTATTACAACATATAATTTATAATATTATTTATTTATCATCAAGGAATCAAAATGATTGACATTTAATACCTATTGATAATTTATACTTGAACCCAGTAATAAAGTTATGTTTTAACTGCCAGGCTCCTGATTGGCTAATTGATATTTCCACAAAAAAAAAAAAAGTGTTCCATTTCAGCTAGGTGTAGGCCTACATACAGCAGGGTGTAAGCATCAGCTCCAGCTGAGAAGTGAGCATAGAAAGCTGAAAGATGCTCTGGAACCTACGCAGCCGAAGGGTGGGCAAGAATTGGGGTGCAGGCCTCTACAGCACTGAGATATAATTATTTTGCAAAGAATTAACTCGACTTTTTATCCTCCACTTTAGGTCCCCCGCAGGGGCGTGAGGAGATCTCCAAGATTGCACAAAGTAGGTCTCTTTTCTGAATCATTTTGCGACAAAACCTTCAATATAAACGATTAGTTTTAGCTTATTAATTTTTACAGAGAGGTTGGGGAGGCCATGGCCATGCGAATATTTTGTGTTCCCTCCAGATCAGTGCCTCTCCCC
>JYFJ02008290.1:0-12855 GCA_000934665.2 Catajapyx aquilonaris
CGACCCAGCGACGGGTCTCTTCTGCCTGCGCACTCACTCACTCGATTTGTAAGCAGTGGCAACAATGGAAGCGCTCTCCATGGGCTGATGTTTGAATTGGCCCTCCGGACAGGGTTGCCTGGTAACGCCGCCGCCGCCGGAAAAAAACATTCAGCGACGGCTAATATGTCCAGCACTGTACCGGCAGGAGGGGCCAGTATCAATCGTTGCCGCAGAATTAAAAAAAACAACTTATGTATCCTTTAGGATAGGGCTGTGCAGTTATTGAAATAACCTCAGTTATAACCGGTTAGCAGTTATATTAGATTAACCTGTTATTTTCATAGGAGAATTGGTAAATAACATACGAGATCAGAGCTACAAGTGTGTAACACACATAGCCAGTCACTTGCCGAGCAGGCGGGAGAGTAGCCTACTGTGCATGCTCACTCGGCTTCCGAATCGGTTTCCCACGATCCCACCTATTCACAGGGCGAGTTGGAGGGCGAGTAGGCTACTGCGCAAGCGTAAATGGGTAATCCCCTTCTGGGCCAAGTAACTCGCAACATGTGTAGCCCGCTTCACTCTCACTGTCTGCGCACACCATAGTACACGACACTGCTCCTTAGACGGTAAAAGAACGGTAATTCTGAAATCCGATCGTTGAGACTCATTAACCGGTTCATCGGACTAACCAGTTAGTGCAATAACCGGTTATTTCATTAAAAGTTAACCGGTTATTTCATTAAAAGTTAACCGGTTAACCACCCAGTCCTACTATGGGATACTCCACGACCGAGGCGGTTAAAGTTTGAAAAATTGTGCACACTAAATTGTAGAAGGACGTGGACATCATTTACATGTAAAATAGCTTCACATGATATAAAAAATATCCTTTTAAATGTTAAATCACTTCATGGAGAATTATAATCTGTGATAGAGACTTGCAGTGGCATGACTATGATTTTTGCACTGAACATATGATTTCATAGTCTCGAGAAATTCAGTGGAGTCACTTAGTGTTCCCACTGGCAATTCAATCCTATGATTGGATCTGCTTTTAATTCAACAGTGCATAGGAAACACCTACCTTTGCTTTGCATTACAGTTCAGTTTTAAAATCTAAAATAACAAGGTACCGCACCATGCTAAGGAGTAAGAAGGGAAGGGGCAATCCCCATGCCTGAAGTTTTGGCCCTGAAAAGTAATTTCACATTTATGCTGAACTGTCTTCTGAGAGAAATTGCTACCACAAATTACACAAATTATATTTGTTTCTATTTTCTTATTATTGACAATATGGTAAGAAAATGCAATGCAATTTTCGTGGGTCTCAGGAGGATAGAGGACATCCAGTTATAAAAACTATTTACGAAGTTTCTTTTTTATTACTCTACATTCCGACCAACCATTGCCATAGTTTTCTCTATTTTCTGAGAACTTTGCCGTTAGGATGTCCCAAGTTATAAAAGTTCCACTCAATTATTAACTGCAATAAGGTTGTAATACTATCATAAAGCCTGCATTTTAAAATGCGTGAATGACATTAAAATAACCTCTTTGGTATAGTTAATAATAATAATAATAATAATGATAATAATGATAATAATGATGATAATGGATACCCCATGATAGGCCCCTTGCGCCTCGTAGGGGATCATCTTTTGAACAACCGATTTTAATCATTTGCCTGTAATGCGATGGATTTTGATAGTGGGAGGAAACGGGAGAACCCCGAGAAAACCCACGCGAACACGGAGAGAACCCATCGAAACTCTATCCACATAAGTATCCTCCGTCCGACCCGGGGATCGAACTCGGGACCTTAGAGGTGGAAGGCTGCGGCGCTAACTGCTCGGCCACTTTGTTGCCCTTACCTCTTTGGTATAGTTATTTGCGCAGGGTTTGCCACAGTTGACTGACTTCGGATGTTTTAACTCTTAGGGCGCCGGTTGACATACGGGTGAGAACAAGACTTTGCGAATTTTTTACGGAACTTCGACAATGCGTAAATGAATGCGGTTTTCACCCTCTTCACAAGCACTATAAGTAGAACTTACATGAAAAATCTCAGTGTGTGGGAATGGCCAGCGGCCATGATGTGGGGTCATTTGAGTGGCCACTCGTGGAACAACGTGAGAACAATTTCAAGAATTAATTTTAAATATTAGCTGTAACCTACATGGTTTTTATTTATTTATAAATAATACATACATATACCCGAGCGCATTTTGTAAAATTTTTGCGCTTATGATAATTCATTACGTCACAATTAATTGTTTTTTGCGTCTAATTACCATTGACCTCATTTTGGGTCGTTCTGCGCAGCCATTGGCTGTCCAGCTCTCGATCTCGCATGGCTCTTGAATATTTACGCATGCGCCTTGCCTGCGCTAAGCAATCTCCGTATTCATTTACCCTGGTGAATTTTAATTATTTTTATGGGTTCTAACTACCCTATCTTGATGAAATATGTTTTATGTGAAAAAGGAGATATCAAACTAATTTAAACAAAAAAAAACAAAAAAAAACTCCAGCACACCATGGCTGGTTCGGCCGCTCATCAAGAGATGGTGCTACATGAAGGATTCTGAGAGTTCCGCAGCGTGTTAGACGGCATTCATATTAACTAGAAGAGCAAAATGTATCGTACATGAAAGACTTGGCCGTTTCCTTTCTGACTCACTTCACTTCATGGGAATGGGCCTACGGAGTGTGTAGAAAAAAATTCGTATAGGAGTCCCCACCCTTCCTGCTTTTCTTCGCTGGAAAATGGCGGCTCCGTAAGAGTTAATGCTGGGTGGATTTGCTTCCTCTTTACTACCTGGGTCATTCCATGTGAAATCAGCCAATTTTATACTTGATGGGTGCTCGACCATCTAGTTAATTTTTAATATTTTCACCATGGGTGGCCTTGATATTGACTTGCTCAAAACTGTTATTTTTTTATCGGCCACCATGTTGGATTTATACTCATTTTTCTTCACTGCAGCGAGCAAAAATGAGCATTTGTAAGGGTTCTGAAAAAAGGCTACTATTTGGTGTGTATTCAAGATAGGATGTTATGGTTTTCACTTCCACTTTCAATTTCCAATAATTTCAAAGGCCTGTAAAACCAAAAGGTCTTGAAATCCCAGGGTGGAATTTTTTTTTTTCAAGGAATCTGACTGGAAGGGTATCCACCCATGGTGAAATTAATCCGGGTTTGCCTGACTTTCGCCCTTACGTATGATGGGCCTCATGTGTTTCACAGCAAGACGTCATAAAAGTGTAAAGCCAGGGGCTTTTTTACTCTTTTTTTCTCTCTTTTTTCCCACAGTTTTTAAGTGAGCACTGGTTGGAGTATCCTAAACCAGCCAGGAGGGCTTGCAAAGCCGGATTTATTTCACCATGGCTGGATACCCTTCCAGTCAGAGTCCTTGAAAAAAAATATTCCACCCTGGGATTTCAAGCACTTTTGGTTTCACAGGCCATTGGAAATTGGAAAATTTCTCATTTTGATAGCTATATTGAAGCCCATTAAAGTCCCAGTTACCAAAGTTTTATCCTACATATGTGTACATATTCTGAAAGGCCAAGATCTAGTGAAAACCAGAACATCCTATCTTGAATAGACACCAAATAGTAGCCTTTTTTCAGAACCCTTACAAATGCTCAGTTTTGCTCGCCGAGGTGAAGAAAATTGAGTATAAATCCAACATGGTGGCAGATATAAAAATAACAAAAATAGTTTTGAGCAAGTCAATATCAAGGCCACACATGATGAAAATATTAAAAATTAACTAGATGGTCGAGCAACCACCCCTGGCTCATCTCACATGGAATGACCCACCTGCTTGTTCCATAGTGGCTGGGCAAAAATATGTACAATGCATGTTAGCTTTAGGTATATCAGCCATTTCCACTATATTCGACACGGTATTTATATCCTATGCATATGCCTGTTCCCGGAAAAATTCCACAATGGACAAGTTTTTGTAACACTCAGGGTACGTTATGGACAGGTTTCACTACATATTTATTTAGAGTGAATCCTGTCTATAACGGACCCTGCACATAACGGAAACTTGCCTGTTGCGGATTTTTCTGGTTACGGGTGTATGGAAAGTACTGTGTCAGAGTTACGGCGACCCGACCATAAAGGCCCCGCGCCAATGTATCATATCCATATATCCATATATCAATGTATGGAAAGTACAAGATTTCCTCGTCGAATATAGTGGAAATTGTGTAATTTTCGTGCGCTAGTTACCAGAAAAATTCCGCAATAGGCAAGTTTCTGTTATACACAGGGTCCGTTGTGAAGAGGATTCACTGTATATTTATATGCAGCGAAACCTGTACGTATCTCAATAGCACGTGAATCTAAAATTCCGCAATGAATAAGTTTCCGTTATACCCTCCTGAGACCCGAGAAGCCATTTGTGCAATGATTTAGTAATACTTTGAAAGAACCTTCTGTAGTGGAGGTGTACCGAAGCAGGTTGGCATAGTGGATAAGGCGTCCGACTGCTAATCGGGAGGTCCTGGGTTCGAATCCCGGGGCCGGCTACCTTGAGTGGTTGTGGTTTTCCACGGTCTTTCTAGGATAATTCCGGGGTTGCTTCCGTATAATAGGCCACAGCCGCTTCCTTCCTTCCCTATCCTTGGAGGTTGAAAGGCAATGCTGGGCCAACCTCCTTAAATATATCAATTATAAAGTGTAGTGGAGGTGTAGAAGCCATTTTTCAGAATTTCATTTTTTTTTGCAACCACCTATTTCAAAATTAGATGCCCAATATACGTATAGGACATTGGGTATTAGCTATAACATTCCCTCTAGATATTTTTCAATGAATAAAAAAAAAAAAAAACTTTTATCATGATTTCAATACAGCAGCCTATATCTTACGTTTTCCTTGTACAGTGTAGCCATGCTAGAGGTTACATTTGCCGAGTGTCCCCTACAGGGGACGGCCCCTTTCTTACAATCAACATTCCATAATTTTTTTCATCGTTTTAGTTGTGTTTTGGGGACTGTTATGAAGTAATAAAAACAAACAAAAAAACAAAATTTAAACAAAAAATATTTCAGGCATATCTGGGTTAACTGCAAAAGTTATATGTTGCACTGTTATGTGATGGTGTCCGGTACTTGTTGTATAGCATTTAGCATAGGCGTTGCCGAATTACGGATGTTGATTTGCCAATATTACACAACCCATGCTAAACAACAAGTCACAGGCGCCCTCACGTAACAGTGCGACATAATTTTTGGGGTTAATAGTACAGGTAATAGTATGTTGCATTTAGACTTCTGCTGACTAAGCATTAACAGCTGACATGTTGAGGGGGAGGGGGCTAGATTTATAACTCGCTCCCTCCCCCTCCCCCTCCCTCCCTCCCTCTCTCTCTCTCTCTCTCCCTCCCCCCTCCCTCTCTCTCTCTCTCTCTCTCTCTCTCTCTCTACTGTGTTGCAGTATTGTTGTCCAAGCATTTTAATGTATTGTGAAAATTGTAACTAAACTGACTACTAGAGTCAGAAAGTGTTCAGATATCCACTGATATGAATCGCAGTTTACATTGGGAACAGCTGGTATGCAAGTCATTACCTTGATTTCCAATGTGGTAATATTGGACCTGAACGAGGGGAGTGTTGATGCCCATTTCTTGCCTCCAGGGGGTGCATAGTTGATGCACCAAAGAGAAATGAAGCCAGTTTTACTGAAATATGCATTAGAAATTCAGAAGTAAAATAATTGTAATCGGTGGTTTTTCTGTAACTAAAATATAATTGGCGTACATTTTGGACAGTACTGGGAACAGTTCTGGTCTAAACTGCCACTTGCATAGTATTTATAATATTTGTAATAAAGAGTGTTTATATATTGGGTAGTGACATGACTTGACTGAATATTAATTTTGCCAATTTTCTCTTTGACAGGTTGTGCAACGACGTGCTGCCAAAGCCCCAGTCAATGCTACCAGTATGCCCGCAAAGTTGGCGACTGATGCTTGGGTTTGGCTGGACACACTCTGAGCTTACTGCCGTCAGGTCATGAAACTGTATGCTGAAAGGTGGTTCCAGAACTGACATTGCCATGTAGAGAGGCAACGATCTTCGTCCTTTGTTCAAGCCGTCTTCCAGAGTCCCACCTGAATGCACCACCCTATTGATGCAGCGAACCTGCCTTGCTCCATTGCTGTTCCCTTCTACAAGCCTGCCCATGTGCTGCCCACATTCAACAACTTCAATCAGCATGCAGATGGGACTACTCGACTATTCTTGTCTTGTTCCTTTCCCCCAGTTTCTCCTCAGCGTCAGACCACACCTTACTGATCACACTAGCTTACAATGGATTTTTTTTGAAGGATACAAGCCCCGTACAATGGGAAAGAAATTTGTATTCAGTTGGTTTTATGATTTTTGGTCCAGCTCATAGCCGTCTCGATTCAATGCTTGTAGCCTTTCATGTCAAGTTAGTGGCCTTTCATCACTTGACAAAGCAACCAAACCCATTATGCTGTTTGTTTGAGTGGTTCAAGTCATAAGTTCCTACAGTATACCATGGTGTCTCACTTATTCTAGACAAACAAAAGTTTGCTTTATTGTTTACATCACAAGGGTTGCCACATAGTCGTGAAACTTTATTGCTCTGTGACCCCATACCATGTATGCAAATTGCACATTGTAAAATATATATGTACTTAGGTCCTATGCATCTACCAGCTGATGATGCAATTCCAGTCTGCTGGTTTGTTAGCTTCAGCCTTTTTACACAACAAATGCTTGACAACAAAGGTGATGAATCTTGAGAGCTACTAATGTTCTGTAAATCCGGTGGATTTGGTCTTACCTCTCCAAGGGTTGCACAAGTCTTCCCATATGCAGCTGTAGGCATGTTAGCCGTGCTGAACTAGTAGTCCTTGCCTTTTTGAGTTGTTGTGTTTCCAATGTGTTAGAAAAAATTACTCTCAGTGATATCAGTTGACTTGAGCAAAAAAACAAAAACGAAACACTGGAGGACTGAGGGGAAGGACTTGGAGGAACAACATGAAGGTAGAGGCCTGTGGGAAGGAGGGAAGGGAAGGGCTTCAATCCCCCAACCATGAAGAGATCCCTTGCGGGGTACTGGCGGGGACAACGTGAGGGTAGCAGTTGGGAAGAAGACCCAAGGGCCTAATCCACGCCTTCTCCTCATTCAACACTAGCTGCAACACGCCATGTTGCTGCCTGGAAGGCTCAAGTCTGCTCATGTACCATTAAATAACAAGATGTAATCAAAGTTGGCAAGCACATGACACAAGCTGCATCTGCACTAGGGTCAGAATCTCAGATATCACCTTTGGCTACATGTTGAGCGTGAAATGTCTGCATATTCACAGAACTAGTATCAAAGAAAGGTCAGTGGGAGTGACTGACATGACCTCTTGTCTTGGTTGACCAAGCAGACATGAAACACAGCTTATGCTGGCTTTCTGATTGCCAATTGTGTTTTGTTTTATAGTTTAGGCATGGGTTATGAACAGCCCACATCTCCTGTGCCAAATGTGGGTTCAAGTGTGTTGTCCCAACTTTGCATATTTTTTTATTTATTTTCCATACCCCGTTTGAAGGGCCATGAGCCCTTTTGGGGGGACACACACACACACACAAGTTTACAGGAAATACTTTTTTTTTTTTTTAAATCAAGGAAGTGAGAAAAAGAAAATACACCATGAACAGTTAATCAGAGGTGGGTTGTCAGTAACAGTGTATCATGCGGTTTTGAACATTGGACAGCTATTGATGCATTTGAAATATTTGTAGTTTCGATACATCCATAAAAAAAGAAGAGAGTTGGTCAGGAGGAAAACGAGGAAAAGTGTGAAGGTATATGGTGCGTGGTGTATTAGATATTAAACATTCAAAAAGCATATGATAAAAGAACAGTGTAGATTACACCAATCGCAAATATCATCACTAAGTCTTATTCCCACGCCAGCTTTTATCGGGATAAAGGTTGACATATTTTGTAAGTTTATGTACATTCTTTTTGAACTCTTGATACATATCTTCCCATATTCTAATGCCCAGATAGCCACAGTTAAGAGCTAGGTGGTGACAGTATCACATGGAGCCCAAATTTTGAGTCCACCTTTTATTGGTTATGATGGCATATGTTGTTAGAACATTAATGGCCATAACCAAATATTTGTGCTTAACTGAACACTGTTGACCGGGGTGTTAAAATTTTGTGTTTGGCTACTCCGATCTTCGAGGGGGATAATTTTGAAGAACTTCTCTGCAGGATGCAGGATTTGCGACAGCAGCATCACGTGCCTGTCATTGATATGAAAGGATCTCAATTTGCACATGTAATTTTCTGTGTCAACCCTGTGTGCCACAATGGACCACGTTGTTTTTTTCTGATGGGTTATGTCAACCAAAAAAAGAGCGTTAATGGTCTATTACAATTACAAAACGTACATATACAGTATAGTGCCCATTACAAGCAGGCTCGCACTCACTATGACTAGTTTGTAAGCAACCAATTCCCTTTGTACATGGGGAAAATCCAACCAAAATGCCTTGTCTTTGTATATTGTCATTTCCACACATTGTTCACTTGGGGACTGGTTATGAATTCAAGATGTTAATGAGGATTCTAACCGGAGGTGAAATATTATCCTGATTAAGTAGTTTAGGCAGTCATTGCACACTACCTTGGACCTTCAAATGAATGGTGCAAGAATGCTTACCCTTTTTATGGCCACTGAAAAATGACATGGGAAACGGGCTAGGTCAAAACGTTGGATGTTACTGATATTACAAAACATTTATTGACGATTTGAATGCCATACAGAGAAATATAAAACACCCACACACGAACATAAACACGGATGGCGCTGCGCGGTCTATTGCGGACGAACTGGGGACGAGAAAACGATTAGTCAGAATGATGATTGCAATTTAGACGTTGTGACGATGAGGATTACTTAGGCATAAACTCATCTATCACCACCTCGTTCGCTATCACCTGTAAGGTGATGAGACCTGCACCTGGTGTCAATGGTGGGCGATTCATGATGTAGTCCCCACTCTCCCCAGCATTATCACCCCCNCCCCCCCAGACGCATCTCTCTCCACAGACGACGCTCCAGATGTATCTGAATCCGCCGCTTTCCCACCCCCCTTTTCCCGTCCTCCCGATGAGCCTCATTTGTTGTTGCAATGGAAGCCAGCATATCTCGGCGCCATCGAGCTGCCACGCGCAACTTCTTGTTGAAGTGAAGGCTTCGGGCGGTCCTTTTTGATATACGCCCGCGGGGACTGGTTATGAATTCAAGATGTTAATGAGGATTCTAACCAGAGGTGAAGTATTATCCTGATTAAGTAGTCCAGGCCGTCATTTCACGCTACCTTCGCCCTTAATATTTTCGCAGTTAGGGTGTTTTACCTTGGTACGGCATATTAATAATATTTAACATTGGTACCAAGTTCAGTCTGTGGGGTATACTGTAAATTGAGGGCAGCATATCGTGAGACTTGTAGGACCATACTCCCTCCCACTGACAGGGGGAGTATGACACATTATGGAATATCAAGTCGGGAGTTCCTCGTCAAAGCGGTTTCGCATCTCACCCATCTAGTTGATGTGTAATAAAATTTAGAGACGGCAGTGACATGCAAAACTATCGTGTTATCGAGATGCGCACTAGGAAGAATTAAAATAATGTCAACTGCAGCATTAATCATCATGATCTGATGCGACACTTCATTGATCCACTATTATAAGGAGGATATTTTGCTTGTTTTGTGATAAAATGCATCATGTGTTGATTACAACGTCCCATTCTGGTGGGCTTACTTGGATGAAGGGTTTTGGACCATCTGATGAATTTCTCTCATCCATCCACACACCGTATTTTGACTGGGTCAACTTGGCATTATTGCGCATTATTCTGAAAAATACTATTGGCTTCACGCCATTGTTTTTATTTACCAGTAGCTTCAGCTTGTTGTACATCCTCTTCCACCGAAACCCAGGTTCACATTTCTGAAGGAGGTAATCTGTCCATTGAATAACTCAGCCACACTATGCCGTTTGTTTGCGGCGTACAAGCAGTGCACAATCTGTAAATGGTGAAAAAAAAAAAAAATTTATTTTGTTAAAATTATTGGCTAATTTTTTTTTTCCACGTTTATCATGTCCCATTTTACGGGATGGAATGAGTTGGATGCAGCTCACATGGGACAAGCTGTGAACATTGCCTAATTGTAATGGCTGAAGCTTGGGAGATTTGTTTGTTGTCAAACTCTGCTTCCCCCAACCCAACTTGAACTGACCATGGTCTGAACGACATTCTCCTGACATGTCTTGCACTGCTCAGTTGTTTTCCAGGCTGATGGTAAAAAAAATATTTGGATAGTGGTCCCTGGTGAATGCAGGACGGCAAGTGACTTCCAGCTGCAAAAGGTCATAGTGTCCATATATAGTGGTCAGGGCCTTGTTGATTGGAACTGCCTGGATGTCCACCGGCACCATGCTGCCTCCTGCCAAACAGGCTCCTCCGCCACTGGTTGTATGAGGTGCATATCTCGGGTTAGCTTGTTATCCAATGCTGCTCATCCCTGAATCAATTGTAAGGAGCCCTAGGAGTGCCTGGCATTTGACTTGGGTCAAATGTCAGGGTTAGGTCCCTTACTTTACTTTTAGGTTGCTCCCTTACTCATCTAATGCATCTCGGCTTACATTAGAGGACCTCCTGATGACTCGAATGAATTGGCTTTAGCTAACCTTTGATAGACATGTTGCATAACTACTTCAGATTCTGGTGTCGTACTTCTTGTGGAGTTTCTGGACAGCTATGAATTGAATTTGTAGAGTTATTTCCATGAAGCTATTGTTACGATATCCATTGGAAGAGTAATAACATGCGATGCCTCCTCTAATTTTGATTTCTGCAAAATAACAAACAAGTAGACCACGGCGCCGCGAGGCTTCTCGCAATTTTTCTGTGAACCACATGCTTCGCTTCGTCTTTTTGGGACGATAATTCACACTCATGTTGTAACAAGGATGCTATAACTTATACTGTCCTAATATGCTTTATACACACAACTGCAGTGTTTGGATTAGGAATATGACCCATAGGTTGTGATATAATCAAGGAGCATGTAGGAAGTGGCAACAGGAATTTTCTGAACAAGCCCTTCGGCCATGTAATGAATCATTTATTAAGTGAAATAATCCTCGTGTGTGTGTGTGTGTGGGTACAATTTACTCTAGAAAATTTACAACGTCCTTTTTGCTTGCTTAATAGGACGCATATCCATGCGTGGTGGAGCCTCCATTCTTGCAGCTCGTTTCTGTGATAGAAACAGATTGTAGCCGCACATATTAATTAAGAGCTGCCTACTTACTTTCCCGAATTCTGTCATCTCCCCCTGGACCTTCGCTTCCCCCTCCTTCGGATCACTGACTTGCATGATAATGGCCTCCTGGGACATAAGATGACGTGTCACTTACAGTACTCCGGTCTCTCGACTCCTTCTCCCTTTGCCCTCTGACCTCATCTATACTGGGCACCTGGGTAGAAGAAGACCGTACCATCACATATACAATTAAGCTGCAAATATGTTGTTGTGTAATCACTGAGGTGCACGAGTGACCCCTGGGCAAGTGACGCAAATACCGAGCTTGCCAAGGTTGTTGTTTTTTTTTTTTGCTGTCTTAATTGGTCGCATATACACGATTATCAGTTGGGGCACTCACAGCGCTAATTAGAGTCCTCATCGGAGGCATGATGATGATTCGCCAGCTGAGGACTGTGAGTCCACATCACATCAGATCTGGTAGACTAATGGATGGGAACGGGATGCCAATCGGGAGAGATGAACTCGGGGATTGGACCGATAGAGGCAAAATTTGTAGGGGCCTCACTTAACCTGATGACCAGTTCCACACCCCTCGGAAAGGAGGCGATGTGGTTAAATCCGAGGTGTCTGGCCCGGAACACCTCCACAATGCCATCATCGCCGGGGCGAAGAAATAGAGACCCCATGGTCATGCTCAGGTCATATACCTGATATGTCCGCCGGAAGATGCGGGGCAACTCATGGAGGTAGAATACAAAGCGTCCTGGAGGATTGGACTCCACGATGGAAGGATGCGAATAGGGCGAAGATTTTTTGTTGTTGCTGTTTTGTGTGTTTGATTAGCGAGCGGGGAGGAAGCTAGAAACCGGGAAACAGGGAAGAAAAAAGGGGTCAATGGAGAGTAGCGATTGCTAAAACTTCCACCGGTAACCGCGAAAAAAACAGGAACGAACAAACGAAAAGGTGTGTAGATAAATGATTAAATAAATAAATAAATAGAGATTTAGTAAGAGAGAAAAATGGAAATAACCTCATTCGGAAGGATGAGATAGAGGTAATGATGATGGAAGTTAGCAACCAGGAACAAGTGCAGAAATTATTCTTTCTCAGATTCGCTATTCCAGGATGACGATCGGAAAAACGATATTCAGCATGAAAGCAGTTATCCTCTCTATCCACTCTCTCCACCGGGCCATCATCACCCCCTTCATCACCCTCCACGGGGCCATCACCCTCCACCGGGGCATCTCTCTCCATCACCCGGACATCCCTCTCTTCGGACGGCGCTGAGGATGAGGCATCCGAATCCGTTCCGTTCCTTTTCCCGTCCTCCTCCCGAGCCTTATTTGCTGCCGCAATAGCGGCCAACATATCACGGCGCCATCTTGTCGCCACACGCAATTTCTCATTGAAAATACGACTCCGGGCCTTCCTTTTTACTGACGTATGCCCACGATTAACCATTGCCCAAATTCTTCGATCCATCTGCGAAAGAAGAGGAAGGGGGAGGGGGGGGGGGCAAAATTGCCTGGTAG
>JYFJ02008291.1:0-12884 GCA_000934665.2 Catajapyx aquilonaris
GTGCGAGAGAGTAGGGTTGGTTGAGGTGGGGTGGTGGGGCTCGGCTGCACTACCAACCGCTCTTCATCAGCGAGTTCTCCCGGCTATTTGACTTGTTGGGGGGGGGTGACAGGATTTTCCTACTTGCGCAAAAACCACCGGCCCAAAAAATCGCGCTTTGGAGGAGTAGCAAGAGGAGCGCTAAGGCAATCGTGACAAAGCGAGATTCTTCCCAAATTCGCATCCTGAGCCAAGATGCCGTGACCCGTTTTTTAAAAATTCTTCCCCTTCTAGATCGCGCAATTTTTATCCGAACTGATCGAGCCTTGGTCGGGAGGCTCAATTGGCTCTTCGTCGCCATGCTGTGACAATTTCAGGTCCGCACCTCCAGCGAGACGGCTACGCCGGCGGTGCGAACACAACGCAGCACCCGTCCCTCGGCCAAACTTGGCCTCCGCGAGTGGGAAAAATCGTCGTGACCGTGCGCCCTTAACCACTAGACCACTGCTCTACTTCGATACTGACACTCTCTCCAGCATGTACTTATTGTAAAGAAAGGGCGCCACAAAATTCAACAATCACCATAAAATATTTGATTTAGGTTACATCTTTTAGTCTTATTAGTGTGTTAAGTAAACGAATGTGATAATTTGTGTTTCAGTTATATGAAGTAAAAAAGGCATATTCATTATATAGCATGTTATCAGAAACCATTATTTTCGCGGCTTTTCCAGTTTTCCCCGCCACTTCTTCCACCCTTTTCTCCCAGTCTGACATCTTTCTCCAACTGAACCTGCGTTACTGAGCTAGTCAGGGTGTGACCCGAGGTCAGGGGTCACACAATGTATTGTACTGTACAAAGCATATACGATATACCTACCAGCTGTGTCCTTCTTTCTGAAGATTAGGACATGGCCACCTGCTACAGAAGGCCTAAAAAGGGACATGTCCACTAAAAGAAAATAATAGATTCCCACACATGAAGAGCACCGACTCTCACACTCGTCAAAAACAAACAAAAAATGATAATAAACTGCGTATGTTACCAAATTATTCTGTCTGCAGTACGCCACCCCCATCATCACAGGATGTTACTCTCGAACTGATACTTCAAGGGGTACTCTCTCAAAAGCAACGTGTATCCATGGTACACAGCGTTGCGATTTTTTTTAAAATGCACATTGTGTACTGCATTATGTACATTAGTTAGTACACTGCAGTACACAATTTGCTGTGTATACCATGCATACACATTGTTTTTAGAGCGCTTAAAACTTGTCATCTCAGATAAAATCCTGCTCTATTGAGAAAATACTTGTGGATCGCTGCGAGAGGTAATAATAAATTGATATTAAGAAATTAATACGAAGAAAAGATAACTAACTCTGCTCGAGTATATGTGCAGGAATCGCTCACCTACAATCCTGCAGTGTTGCCGAGTACAAAATGAAGGATTAAAAATTGTCAAAAAAATTATCTAAAAATATGAACGTGGATCAGTTAAAAGAAAACATAATAACTTAATAATACCGAAGCAGTTTGGAGTAGGGGATACGGTGTCCGACTGCTAATCGGGAGGTCCTGGGATCAAATCCCGGGGCCGGCAACTCTGACCGTGGTTTTCTGTGATTTCCCACGGTCCTTCCAGGAAAATTCCGGAGTTGTTTCCGTAATTAACAGGCCACAGCCGCTTCCTTCTGTCCCTATCCCATCCCAAAAAGTTGTGCAGTAAAAACGAAAGCAAAGAGTTCCAGGTAAAAAGAAAAACTTCCCCCCTAAAGAGCCGAAAAAGGCTGATAACGGGGTATGAATTATTTATTTTATTATTTATAATAACTTAATAATGCCGACTGTTTGAAACATTTATTATGCACATTTAATGGGAGGTTCCTGGTTACAATGAAGCATTGCGAATGGTTCAACGAGATTGATAGTACCTGATGCAGTTGTGAACTGGGTTGTCTGAAAATCAGGTATGACGCACATTATCTAGATTGATTTTTTTTGCCATTATTAGCTCCATATTAGCCACTAGACCAATGCAACACAACACATGACAAATATCTACTGCATATGCGGGTAATTAGCTAGTACTGTAATACAGGCCAATGTTTAACTCGAACGAATACTTGAGTAACGGATTTTAATGTTTAGATGCAATGACATGCTATAAAATTGAAGCCTTTTTGATTCTAAATTTCCTTAATAATAAACTGTACTTGCCTCCCTGAAGACCTGGCACCAGAAGACCTGGCACACCGAAATTACTCGTAATTGACCTGGAATCTCAACGAGGAAGAATTTATTGAGGGATAATTAAGGTTCTTTATTAGCAAGCTTGTTTTTGTTTTTTCCGATCCACAGATATGGGCACAACACGCATTATGTGAAAAAAGTACTGTTTAATCGCACATACGTATAGATGTAGATTCTGCTAGGTATGACGGTGATGACGGTGCTTCAATAGTCCTTCGAGCGTTCCTCTCTGCATTTCTTGCTCCTCCTCCTCCAGGGGGTTTATGTGAACAGGAGCTCTGTCCTGCGTCTGAGGAAGAGAACAGACAGTTGTGAAACTATTGGTCATCACTCACTGTTATTGCTCATATGTTATTGCTTTTCTTACAACTTGCTCATCAAAAGCCTTGTTCAGCATTCGGTTGGTTGCATCCGAAGTTTTGTTGAGCTGGAAGCAAAATTTACAAATCTTTTGCTCCCTAACATAAGCGATTTCGAAAAATCGCAAAAGCACAAGAACACGGTGTCAAGAAAACTGCCGAAACTCGGAAACATGTGCACCTATATGAAGACGAAATTTTTCAGACTAATAGATGAAAGGTGTACCTAGCGCCCCCTAACGTCACAAGTTCGTACCTCCACTGGATTTCACGGTATATCGACAGTCCAGGAACTTTTTGATCACACCTCCTACTGTACACCTTTAAATTATTTCCGTAGTTTCCATCGATGTGTGGAAGCCGCAAAGAAAGCATACATTCTCTCAAGGGTTCCAAAAAATTTCACACATCACTTGGGTGTCACCCTCTTTGAGGGTGGCACCCGGTGCGGTCCGCACCCCCCGCACCTGCCTAGCGACGCCACTGTAATTTGACTGCAATACTGCTGCACTCATTATTTCAGCAATATGGAAATGGCGCCACTCCGAGCCACCCCGATTCATTTAAAACGAGGCCAACAGATGGCAAAAGTTGTATGTGAATGCCGGTCTAGGCTATCACTACGAGCCACCACTCAAGCACAGTCACGAGTATAGATTTGCACCTTGTGCGACTCATTTTAATTCATATTGTTCGAGTACAAGAAATATGACACTTCACGAGAAAAGGCCGACATTTAAATTGCCATGGACGTGCACCGGTTCATGGACCGGTCGCACAACTACTTATTCTTTTTCACACGCACATTTTCCATATTTTTCTCCTCTATTCTAATCCTACTACCAATAACCCAATATAATGAAACTTCGGGTCATTATGAGAATGAAATTAATAACATGAACGAAGAAATTGCTGTCATGTTATTATTGTTAATCAGTTTGTTCAGCCCGAGTTTTTTGGGCAGTTTTTTTCTCTCTTTTTGACCATTTGTAGTAGGAATGATATTAATGAAAAACAATATGCTCCAATATCTATCATTTTAACTCGTGGTGGTCCTTTTGAATGTAAAATACCGAAAAATTCACCTACAGGGTGTTCCAGAAATATTTAATGCAATTAACTTTAAAGGTAATTAAATTTAATTAATTTTAAGTCGCTATAAAATTGTTACTATGGTTACATAATCATACTAAAACACTATACATCTGTACTATAAGAAATTCCTAAGAGTCCAGACTTATGGGACACTCTGTAATTACTCCGCATTTTTACATTGTTACTGTTAGGAGAGTGGGGGGTTGTTTACCTTTCAAGGACGCGAGCTAAATATAGCAATCCGTCTTTGTGGGTGGTGAGTCACCATCCACTAGATGGCAGAAGGAGTTTGACCCGCAAACTTTGCCTTCTGCATGCGAACACGTTGCCGCAGCTTTGCCGCCAGATTCCAAAACGGGAGTACTACTCCTGGGGGAATCAAAAGTGAACTGGCACAGCCTTTGTAATGCTGTCCATAGAGATGCGTAACCTACATATGGTAACATCCAGGAAGAAATGTGTCAGACTCTCAGACAGCACTCTTTATTGTTAACCCTCTGAAGGCAATTGACCAGATATGTAACTGCAACTGTTTTCATGGTCAAGGTGTGAATTTTGGAGCGACGTTCTGGACGAGTGGGGGGTGGCACAGGACAGCGAAGTACATCACCTGTAGTTGAGGGTCAGGAACATGGTTGTGATTAGAGACGTCGCGTCGCGCAGCTTGCATTTTCATATGCATGTTGGTAAGAGATATAGGCTGTGATTTGGGATTGCTTCGGCATGTTACAGTGCAGTAGTTTATTTCTTCAATTAACAGTAGTGTACAGTTTGTGACCACTGCACTGTTCGAAAAATCGCAAAAGCCTCATTGAGGGTGTCCAAGATTCAGAACAGCGAATACGTCAGAGGGTCTTCTTGGCAAAATATTTAATTATTAAATCTACGATATATAAGCCTATGGACCCAATATTTTAGCCATTATCATCACAGAATAATACTGCAGTCATGGGAGGCATGGGTACATACAGTGGTTCACTTTTGAACATTTGAATTTTTATAAGAGCTCATGTTATACCTACATACCCAATATTTTCCGGCATGGTGTAGGTACTCATTGGTATTACTCGTCACTCATATATTCACAGGCTTTTCCCATTTGGTTAAAAAAAAATTAGAACCTGCCCTATGCAAATGGACCACTGTGTCCCAATACCCGGGGCACAGTGGTCTGGAAGTGATTGGGACCCATAATCAGTTTTTAAATCCTACATCTAACCCATCTAAATAAACAGGAAATAAAATAAATGGGACTTTTGTTACTGCTGCGGACACAAGCGAAACATCATCTTTCTCCAGAAATTAGACTTTGACCTGCAACACCCTTTGGTGCATGAACTTTATTTCATACTAGTGTCTATCAAAACCATTAGCATATAAAACTACGATGACATTAAGTGATGTACAGAGGCAAAGGGGGGCACGGTAGTCCACATAGAGGTGCACATTTGTCCATGGACTACTCTGCCCAGAGGGCAGCAACTGACACGATGTTATGAATTGTAGCTTCCATTGCAAATGGCGCTTTCCAAATTCCAGCATCTATGGGCAAAGGATGGCACTATCCAACAACATTTTTTACATCAGGGCCATGCCCAGCATCTACGCCTTAGAAGTTACTTCACTACCCTACAAATATAGATTTCCCCTTGATACAGCAGGATAGCAGGCATGTCAGAGGTGGCTGTCATGTTGGCAAGAAGCACAATAGTGACCGGTTTCATGAGGTACCAGATGAATACATTCTTCCGGTTTCTTATATTTTTAAAATGGAAAGGACCACTGTGCCCCGTGGACCACAACCACGGTCATATATAAGTAAGGTCTGGTCACTCCCACCCACCCCCTGCCGAGGCATTTTGCAGCGGGTGCTCACCTGAGACCGCCAGGAGACATTTAGGAGGCCACGGCCGGCCATGTTGGGCCCCCCAATGTAGCCCTCCCCTTTCGTACCTATAAAGTTCAGCCTAATCCGGTAGGGTCACCACTTATCGTGGCCTCCTAAATGTCTCCTGGCGGTCTCAGGTGAGCACCCGCTGCAAAATGCCTCGGCAGGTGATAACGCCAGAACGTAGTATAAGACAGTGTCCGTGGGCTGACCACAACTGTGTCCCGGTCTCCCCTACCTTCCAGGTGGGATGCGCCATTCTTCCCTTGAGGTCTCCACTCAGTTGGCAAGCGAGAAACATACTGAAGGATTGCATGTATAATAATATTCAAGCAATACACGCTATAACTACTGCAAATACTAGGTATGGTGAGTCAGAACTCCTGACCCTTCTCCCGCCCGAGTACTCTTGTATCTGCGAAGTATATTATCATGTACTGATACAGTATATTATAAACACAAGCGTTAAAGACGTATACGACGATGAGAGTTCGGTTGCTCCCTAGACCAGGGGTATTCAACTAGTTTCTGACAAGGTCCAGTATTTACCTTTCCTGGGCCATTGAAGGTCGGTGGGGTGGTTGGTTACACCACCTCCCCCCCCCCCCCCGGATAAAAATATATAGATTTTATATGGTACCACAGGGTTCACATTCGAAAATAGAAACATGTGCAGCAAGGGTAGAAGGGCCTATCAAGACCGGGGATATTAAGACTCGCCCTTTATGATGTCCTGTACAGGGGCGTAGGCAGACGAATTTCGGAGGGGGGCCCATTTCGTAAGCACAAGGTGAACAAGCCGTAAAGGTGAATTTTTGGGGGGTTCAAGGTCACACGAGCTTAGGTGAGATGTGGGAGATTTGAATAGGTGTGTATTATTTTGATGAAATTGGTAGCACTTTTTCCACAAAAAAATCATGAATTAGTAATTTATCATGCTATTTCAAACTGTCCCGTATATTGTCGCGGTCCGGACAAAATTGCGTCGCGGTCCGGATCCGGACCGCGGTCCGCCAGTTGAATATCCCTGGACTACACAATGCTGTTGGAACGCATTGTACAGTAGAGAGAACTATAACTTACTACCGTAGACGCGTAGAATCTTGCGAGTCCACAAGCAAGAAGTAAACAGGGGTGATCGTCATTGATCATAATAGAGGAAATTAAATTTAAAAAAAATTCATATTAACCAAACTAATCAGTGATCAGTTTGATTATCAAACTGATCACTGATTTGTATGTCTATGACACAGACACACTAATCAGTGATTAGTTTGGTTAATATGATATTTTATATATTTTTTAAAATTTAAAATTTTTTCAAGATTAATTTAAGATCAATGACGATCACGTGAGTTTACTGCCTACTTATAGCCTCGGAAGATTCGGCGCGTCTGCGGCATTGACTGTGAAAGTATAGAATATTTATTTCTGCTGCCGGTATAGACCAGGGGTATTCAACTAGTTTATGACAAGGTATTTACCTTTCCTGGGCCATTGAAAGTCCGGACCCCCCCCCCGGGGGGGGGGTAATGATATGGATTTTATATGGTACCACAGGGTTCATTTTTGAAAATAGAAACATGTCCAGCAAGGGTAGAAGGGCCTATTAAGACATTTTCGCCCTTTATGAAGTCCTTGTACAGAAATTTTTTCGGAGGGGCGCCGATTTCATAAGCACAAGGGGAACAAGCCGTAAAGGGCAGGGAGCCAGCCCGCCGCATGAGAAATTTTTTGTGGGGGTTCAAAGAGATTTGAAGCACTTTTTCCCACAAAATCATGAATTAGTAACTTCTAATGCTATTTCAAACTGTCCTGTATATCGTCGCGGTCCGGACAAAATTGCGTCGCGGTCCGGATCCGGACCGCGGTCCGCCAGTTGAATAGCCCTGCCCTAGACAAACGTCTCCACACGCCCTGTAACGTCTGCACATAATTATAAGCCCTATAGTAGAGCAGAGCACGAGTCATTGTCATTTACGCCATTACCGGTTAACTCTGTAATTTGGACCACCTCAAGTTTACCTAAGAAAAATCCTGTCAGGATGAACCCTATGAAGCAATTATTTTTTTAACGAACGTACGAGTAAGGCTAAGTAGTACTGTATATATACGAGACACCAGTTATTGGGAGTATTTTATTCATCTAGGATAACCTTCTTACAAAAAATAAATTACAAACCTGTAACGGTGTAATTTGCACTGAACACAGGCATGTAATCCGGACTGGTATGTAAAATGAGGTTTTATGGACGCCAATACCAATTTCAGGCCATCTTCTTTCCATTATTTACCACATAGGCATACCTTTCAATTTTCGGGCCATCTGGAAAAGTGTAGCAATTTATTAAGCATCGTTTTTGGACCACCGACCTAGATGACACACTCTCCCTCGGAAATATCGTTGATTAAGATTTTGTTGAAAAGGCATAAAAATTTCTTTTCGATTCTGTATGTGTAAGTCAACAATACACCATATACTGAAACTTAACTGAAAATAAGAGACACATGATGCGAGAACTCAATGCCTTCCCCACGGACACAACTGTTTCCGCTCGACTGGCGGTAACAAATCTTAGCCACACAAGGTCATCACCTCCATCTGAGAAATGGCGCAACCTTTTACCCTATAGCTACGAAATCAGAAGACTGCCGGTCCAAATTACATGCTGGAACAAAACATGGATTTCCGGATCTCCTCTACTCCATACGTGTATACTTCATTGAGGATAGGATTGATAAGCATGTTCCATAGGATGATATACAGGCATATCACGAGGTAACCCCCACACCCACCCCCACTACTACTACTACTACTACTACTACTACTACTACTACTACTACTACTACATCATCATCATCATCATCATCATCATCATCATCATCATCATCATCATCATCATCATCATCATTAGTATTATTATTATCGTATTCCAATTAAGTAAGTAGCGTTCGGCCGTAAAATGCTTTCATAGAATTTAAAAAAAACAACAGCCATATGTGCGGTAATGGCACATATCTTTAACTACCACTGAACATAGGCAATGAATATTGACGCATATTTCGCCAGGTATTGTAAGCCTACATCGATCACTAGCTACCAAACGTATTACTTCGTCTCCGTATAGTCTCTTAAGGTAGTTCTTGCGCTAAGTCCATTTATTGACAATTTCGTGAAAATCACACAATCCATTCCTGGGCATGTCGCACATACTCCTGTGAAGTTTCAAGNCTTATGCATGGAGCCTTATGGGAGCTGGTCTGCGGGCCTCGAGAAAAGTGTCCCTAGCTTCTTTAAAAACATTCAGATGTTAACAAAAAACCATATTCATGTGGGGGAAAGTCGGGAGATTAATTTAGTGGCGATTTTCATAGGGGTCACCTTGGTCCTTCCCCCGCAAATCGTCACTTTGTAAGGAGCCGACTCTACAGTTGGCGTCGAAGTGGCAACGCTGTAAGCGACGGTCGTCATGGCGGCCTTCGCTCGGGATTTGAAAATCCCGAGCCGCCTAGGTTTCAGAATGGCATGTAACTGACAAGGGAAGTGCAAGTGTTGTCCGTGGAGTTTCTGAATGAAACGCCGGTCCGGTACCGTATGATTGTGTATGATTGTGTATGGGAGATTGGTCTCTGGTCTCAAGTTATTGATCGACTAGACAGTTACCTAAGTTACAAGCAAAGAAGGCACGTTCGAACATGCGTTCGAATGGGGCGGGGGAGATGGGACTATCGATGTATTGATATCGATATATCGATGGTTTACTTATAAAATATCGATGTCTGATAAGCTCAAATCACTGTAATTTTGCTAAAATATCGATGTAATAATCGGGGTAGAGAACTAGATATATCGCTGGGGGGAAATATCGATACATCGAAACATCGATACGTTGTTGACTAGGGCTACCAACGTATGCAACGTTGCCGGATTTATCGCACTTTTTCCGGTATTTGGAACAGCCATATTTCTGCTCTTCTCCGGGACAAAAGTGCACGGGGGAATTATTATCCCCCAAATAAATGTTCACGTAACGTATCCGACGCGAAACACGTACTCAAAACTCTGTTTCAGAGAAATACTAGCAGAAATGTCTTACAATCGCAGAAGTTGGTATTGGCCAGCTCGCCCCATGTATAAACCTATAAACATAGGCTCAACACCCCTCCCCCTGCCCTCCGTTTCCAAGCGCAAGAACTACCTTAACTGCCAAATATTTTCTGGAGGTGGATGAAACAAGTGAAGGTCATTCGTTGAAAGGTCTGGACCATAGTCTGAGTGCTCAAAAATGTGCTTAACTTAACTTGTGCGAGACTGGGAGAAGGCCTAATGACCGAGTGAACTACCATTTGAAATGAGACTGTTCGTTAAAAAAAAACAGGGCTTCCATCGATAGCTACTTGAGTAGACTAGAGTTTGCGTCCGATGGTAGCCATACGATTGTGCGACTATGTTGATTTTAGTGGAAATTTTTTGTAGACTAACAAAATAGGGTCAAACGGTACTTACTTTTGTAGAGAAGTAATATTACAATAATTATATTGTGTACACATTCTCTCCTAAGGAGTTAACCCCTCGACTGAAGTGTATATTGGAGTAGGCCTACCAAATTCAAGGAGTACGGTACTAAGGAGTACCTAAGAGTAAGGGACCTAAGGAGTACCTGGGATTACCAATGCAGGTGTACACCGGAGTATCAAAGTGGTTAACCCCTTGTTCTCTCCCAAAGGTTATCGGATTGAACAGTATAACAGAATTACTTAAGTTTGGACATGTTCAAATTTCAGGGCGCTTTTCAATCATAGTGTAGGCCTACTTGTGATATGTTGTCAAACATGGGTTAAAATGGGATATCCTTTTCCTGATAGGTTAAGAAAACTGCAGATATTTGAAGATATTGCTCGTATCGCAAACGTCTCCCCTTTTTTGTAGTGTTACCACTGTCACGGTGTCCAGTCACCGAACCAGGCGCCCTTTAAATTTAAGCCTCATCACCCAGCACTCGCTGTACTCTCTTATACCATTCACTAGTACGTATAATTCTTCCTAAAAATGAATGGGAGGTGCAGTACAGTACAATACATCACTAGCGCAATAAGTATTTTTCAATCATGATCACCAACCAGAAGCCTCCTTGGTCAGTGACGGCTGAGCTGCCCTCTTTGGTGATGTCATCTTCGACTTTCTGTCGGAGAAAAACATGCCATAAATTTCCCTCCGAAATGAGCATTTCATGTTGTCGTTGGTTCATTGGAATCAGGTGGTCTGGCTCCGAAGGGCCTTATCGCCGTAGCAGAGTAATCATAACCAAGCAGCGAAGGATATTAGGCAAGGGAGACAGCTCAAACTGAGTACGACACCATAGAATGGGAGCAGAAGTTTTGGTCAGTGAGAAGAATCTGGGGAAACCGAGTAAACCCTCGCGAATACGGAGAGACCCACCTGAAATGCTTTTCACATGTAAAAATCCTCTGACCTATCCGGAGATTGAACGAGGGACTTCAGAGGCGTAAGGTTGTGACGCTAAACACTACACTTCAGTGCGGCCCTTAGTGGGCACAATGCAAGGAGTACGTTTTCGGTTTACCACTCTACCCTCGTGTGTATAAAATTTTAGATTGGCAAAAGGCTGGCGAAGTGTGAATATGTAGGGTGGAATTTTCGTCGTACTAGTTACTTCTAACTTAGCAGTACCAGTGTCGTGCAATGGTACCCTACTGCTAAGTTAGCAGTAACTAGTAGTACGACGAACATTCCACACATACACTAGTCAACAAGGTTTTTAGCTCATGAACGTAATAATATAGCTGTTTCTAATGCATTCATACGCGCTGATTCCGAATAATATGTTCCCTCCATTTTTCTGTAACAGCCATACCTTATTTTGCGGAAAGTACACTGCACATTGCTCAATATGACTAATATAATATGGTCAACAATGGTTTTGTTAATTGCGCCATTTTCACTTTTTACCATGTATTAGTATGCGCTTATTCCGAATATGAAGTCAAAATTTCAATATCGGCATCAATTTTCTTGTAACAGGCCCAGGTGAATACGCCCATGGCGGGGAAATGCAGGGAAACTCGAGAGTAACGAAAAAGCTTTACAGTCAGGGACCCGCCAGGGCCCCTTGGCGGGGGCATGCAGGGTGCTTAGGGTCACCATGCATGTGACCAGACTTCAATACTGATAATAAACATTCAATTCACTCCCCCCAATACTGCTCCGATTTTAAAGACGTATTCACGTCAAAAGCCGCGGCTTGTGTCCCCGACACAACCTAATGTAATTTCTTTGGCGTCTCTCATGTATTATAGGAGGTGCTGATTGTGAATATGAAGTCAGAATTTTAATATCGGCATCCATTTTCTTGTAACATGCGTATACCTTGTTTTCTAGAATAACTGAACATTGCTCATTGTCACCGTTATGCATATTTTTTGTAAACATTATTCCATATGAGGATTTTGGTATATCTGCAATAGTGGAATCCTAACAAATCCATACTAAGCCCATACTAGGCTCTATTAGTCATTACTTACTCACAAATATATTAATTTCAAAGTGTATGACTTAGCATACATTAACAGAGGCTTATCGATACCGTAAAAATGCCAATTACTCAAAAACTATAGGTGATAAAGTCAAATGGTTAACAGATTTGAAATCAGGACAGAGAGTACTATAGGAATCGCACATTCATGTGCACGCCCCAAAATAATTGCAATTTTGTCGATCAGTGCTACATATACAGTAAAACTTCTATAAGTCGAACTTCCCTAAGTCGAAGTTCTCTGTAAGTCGAAGAAGAAGACGAGCTTGGTTGGTCACAATCTATATCAATAAAGACGGATGGGATTCTGTCTGTCTGTCCGGGACGCCAACCGTCAATCGCCTGCCATCTGTGATCCGCCTGCCATCTGTGATCCGCCTGCCATCTGTGATCCGCCTCCTACACCTCAAACTTCTCCCGTCCTTCCGACCCAGCCTTCCTAAAAGTGTCATGGCGGCTCTCTGTCCGTCGGCTCTGCGTGAAAATTTTGACGGGGCTACAGGTAGGTGTTTTCCCTTCATTCATTTCTTCCCGGGCAACGCCGGGTACCGCAGCGCAGCTAGTGTAAAATAATAGGAAATAAACTTCCCTAACTCGAATTTCTACAACTCGAAGTTCTTCATAACTCGAAGTGCAGGCAGGGCCTTACGATGGGATATACTTGCTCTGATCTGAAAATATTGGGACACCCCCAAAAAATGGAGTGGTGGGGTTATACACAGGATGTGATAAAAAGTTTCCATTAAGATTATC